>VXBC01012695.1:335731-382077 GCA_013399945.1 Ploceus nigricollis | reverse complement strand
TAAATAATGGGATTATTATTATGTAAGCTGTAGAAATGGTTTTTAAATTAAAAAAAAAAAAAAAGCAAAAAAAAAAAAAAAAAGCCACACTAGTGTAAACTTTTAAGCAGGGAGGAGAATTTTAGAAATCATTTTAAAAAGAGGGCTAAACCAGACTGAAAATTATCTAGTTCTTCTCCTGACAGTTTAAAACAAGTTTCAGACACCAACAGCAATCCCTGGCTATCTGTGTTGTTAGCCATTCTATATTGTTTTTTTCTTGATATCTAGTCTAAACCTTCTTTGCTGCACTTTAAACTCAATACTCGCTGTTTTGTCATCAGTGGACGCAGGACAGCTTATTTCCTTTCTGGCTGAAGTGCCTTTTACATATTTAAAAACTGCTGACCTTGCTTTAGGGAGAAAAAAAAACCAAAAAAATAATAATTCATCCATTGGTGCTGCAAGGTGAAATTTAATCCTTAGCAGTACAAGTCCTGACATCCTTTTTCAGGATCTGAAAGAGGCATGACATGGCCAAGAAACTGTTGCCAGTCAAGGAGATGAAGGTGCTGTAGACTTGGCTACTGCTGTACCAGGAACACACCCATAAAGCAGGAAGGAAAGAGGAAGGGCACAGGGAGCTCTGAAGATACCCTGCCAATTCTCCTAGAATAGGAGGAGTTCCCATCTCCAGTGGTACTTGAGGACAGGCAGCAGTGACTGGGACAAGCATCCTGCTAGCACCTCCGGCTAGCCGAAGCCCTTTAGTTCTGCTGGTCAGGGATAGCCCACAGGGCAGAATGAGGCTAAGTAGGATGGATGCATCTGAAGCACTCCTTGAGTTTTCAGAAACCAAGAGATGAATTCATTCAGGATGATTTAGATAAATTTCTGTGGCTCTAATCTAAATATTTTATAGTTCATAATGCTCTTGATTTGCAAGGGTAAGCTGGCACTCTTGAGACAGAGCTACATGTGATTACTAAAAATATCCCGTTTTAAATATAAACAAACTTATGGCATCATTTTCATTTTGTAGTGTTTAGATTTTATCTGTGGCCTCACAAGGAAAAAGATTATTTTAACAAGCTTTAAACTAGAGCCAGAAAAAAAAGGTAGTCTGGTGCATTCTTGTTAACATTAAAATTAATTACCATAGACATACATTTTTAAAAACAGTTCTTAAAAAGTAATATCATAGTTCTCCCTCAGAAAGCAAAGATAATTACACCAGCTTTGTTGCACCAGCTTTGTTTTTGCTGTTCATGTTCTAGGTGATATAAAGAGTCATTCTAATTGTCAGCGTTCATATACGCTTAAGTCTATGTGAAAAGCTCCATCACTAGGAAGGAACACCTAGCCTAGAGTGATAAGTTAAGGCTAGACACTTATGTCATTACTAGAGAGGAAAGCAGATTACTTTCTTTTGCCTCATGATTCTCCTTCCCCTCTTTTTTTGCTTTCTTTTTTAATTCCTTGGCTCTCTTTGATTTACACTCTTGCTGGTCTACTGTTTTGAGAACCTGATGTTGTGGAATCTTTAAGTCATCTGTGACCTAGGTCACTACAGACAGGAGCAATTTAGTAAAAGTATTAATTGAAGCTCTCTGGTAAGCCCTGCTTCTGCAGATGAAGTTACACATCAAACATACACAGACTGCAACTACACTTCTGAACAGACTAAGATTTTCAATATCTCATAAACAGGCTCCTCAATCACCAGAATCTAATAAGACTATAATCATCATTGACACTATAATGATTAAAATGAATAAAACCCATTAAGAAAAGTCATGTTGAGTTATTAAAAGTTTCGCTCTGTGTGATATGTAATCTTTTATCCATTTTTTATGATGAAATCTGTAACCATCTATCCACAAAAGACCATTAATTTACTGCTCTGTGGATGTTACCATGCTCTTTAGTTTAACAGCTTATCATTGATTTCTTGAGGGAGATATTATATTTGGAGAAATACACATGGAACTAAAGCCAGTATGTTGCTGTAAATTTGCCACTGACAGGATGATCAAAGTATTTTGGTCTAGTCAAAGCAGAGGGCTGGTGAACAAGTTCAGAAGAGCCCATGGTCATATCCCTGCTGTTGTAAGCAGACCCCGAGGCAAGGCAGCAGATACATGTTTTCAGGAATCACAAACTCTTGTAAGAAAAGGTCATGTGCACTGCAGGGGGAAGCACAATAAAATTTCCATTAACTAGAGCCTAGTTAACCGGCTTATTGGCATCTATTAGAAACAAATTGCAAACAAAACTGATCCTATTATAAACTTCCCCTTGTTCCCTCAGTAAAATAAAGTCACTGAATGACCCACAAAAGACGAGGAACGCAGTTTGTCAGATGACTTGCTGTATTTTTGAGGGAAGTATTATGTTTCACACACTGAAGGGTCTACAGTCGTGACTGGCAGAAAATTATATAGTTGTGGGAAATACGTGAATCAGTGCATCAAAAGTAGCCTGGAGTGGGGAGGCAATGCACTTCTGCTCACATTCTTTTAATAGGGACGTTTTTTCCTCCTAGGCAAACAGCAATAAAAAAATGTGAATGGAAGGATGTGTACACAAACTTTCTGTCTAAGTGGTGGGAGAGCACTCTTCCTGAAGTGTACATTTTCTCATAATAAACCCAGCTCCAATATCTTTATTGCTCATCTCCTTTTTAATCTTATTAACAATAAAGCCTAAAAATGTTTTGAAGAAGTCAAATAAAGAGTGCTCTCTTTTTTTTTCCTGAACATTCTTTCCATTTACCTGGGCTTACTAATACAGTGTCTTTCCCAACATTTTTAATGCTGGGCCAAATCTTCAGATGGTGCAAAGTCACTCAAAAGCAGTGAGGATATGACGATTATTACTTGCTGAGAATCTGACCCAATCTCTGTATTTTCCATCTTTCTGGTTTTTCCTTCAGGCGCCTCTTAGCATTTCAGATATAGCTATGAATCAAATAAAGTTCGTCCTGGTTTATCCCAACATGCCACAAGCCAGTACCACAGAAACGTAAGTCCCTTTGCAAAGGGAATAATCTTGCTTTTCAAATAAATATAGGCATGACAATTATAAAAGTTAAATATCACCTTCCTCTTAGCAAAACAAAGTAGGGGATGGAGGATGCAGGAGCATGGAACATACAATAATGACTGTGGATGTTATTTTGGCATAGAATACAGCTATAGGGAAAATGCTCTGATTTCAGGCACTCCATTCAGAGACAAAGGTGTGCCAAGGAATTTATAGAGAGGAGTTTGCTCTGGCCAGCCCTGCCATTTCACATGCTCTTCCAATGCAGGATGCTGTTTATCTGAAAAACCCAATCTTCTCAGCAATGCTTTTGAAAGAATAATAGAAAGGTTTCAAGAAATTGTTGTTGTAGTAGGAGTTTGGGAAACAATCCTAAAAGTTAAGTCTTTCTCTTCAGAGTAATAACTGACTCTTATTATGAGGACAGTGACAAATACCTGTCATGATCATCTGGTTTTATACAAGAACTACATGCTCTACTGCAAAAAAACCCCACAACATGAAGGAGACCATCTACTCTGACCTTGTCAAGAGTTCTTTCTGTAGTCTGGACCCTGGATTTACTGAGTGATCCATGCTGAGTTCTAGTGCAGCATTTTGTGGGTCCCTGTGATGCTATTTTTCTTCCCTTGCGAGTGTAAGCAAGAAATTAAAATTCTATTGCACAAATGCCCCAGAGTCACAGAGCTTCTGGCCATGGGGGATCTTTCACATTGTTCAGCCTGACGCTTTGCAGAGCACAAGCCAGGCAGCTCAGGACAGTTGTCTACAGGTTTAGTCCTATGACTTAGGTGAATCTGAAATATTTCAGTTCGTTGGCCATATGCTGATTGATTGCCATTAGTAGAAAATGGGTAGTCTGAGGTATTTATGGTGAGCTCTGCAATCATCTATCCTTTGAAGAGCATTAATTTACTGCTCTGCACATGTGACCACACTCTTTAACAGTTCGTCTTGCTTGGGGGCAGGGAATTTGTTAGTAACAGGTTATTCTTACAGGTGACCTATATTCCATGTAGCAAAAAATGGGGTTCCTTCCAGATCTTCCCTCACTCCAAGTCTGGTCAATGGTTTGATTCTGTATAAGTCAGAACACCTCATATTGGGAAACACCTAAGAAAGGAGTCACAGACTGCTGTGCCTTTCTGCCTACTATCGCCACCTCAGCTGTTGCCAGAGCATATGCCTAATCAGGAGGAAGGAAAACCAAATATAAGTTCAAATTCCAGTTGCATACCAAAGTACTAGTATTTCTTCATGATCCTTGCAACTAAATCGCTAAAACCCTGAAGCATGGCTTGACTACAGTTATGTATTAATAAAGAGCTTCAGGTATTATGAAAGCAGAGATTTCTCCCCTGCCCCTGGACTAAAATATGGGAGAGAATAAACAGGAAAATTTGTGTCTTAACAGATGTTTAATTCCTTAACAAATACTGCAAACCACGGTGAATTATGTCTGTTACCAGAAGACTTAAAGGGGAAAGTTTTTAGGTAGATGGCAGCTTGTTAATGAGAAGTCTATGGTAGTGAATGAGGTAAAACAGAGGAAACTGCCTCCATCCTTGAAGGAATATTTACTTTACTACACCATAGACAAAAGATAAATTGATTGCTAAGATGTGCATAATTTTTAAGGTATTAATGAATTTCATTTTATGGACTGATGGGTCAGCTGTTCCATAATTACAGGTGGAGACAGCAATAAAATCTTGCTGAGTTTGGCTATTGAAATTATGTGGTTTCACAAATAGTATAATATTGTTCCCAGCAGGTAAATGGTGTATTTTAAGGACGACCACTTTACCACACATAGAACTATCCAATGGCTGAAGGTGAAAAGGCCACATGCTAAATGATAATATAAATCCGTAGAATTACATGATTGGAAAGTAATTGCTGAAGCTTTGTTCTTGTTGTGAAATTATAGTTTACTAAATAGGCAATATTTTCATTGTAAATATTTTCCTACAAATATATCAAGGGGGAGAGGGCAGAAGAAGTGTGTGTCTCACAAGGAGTGACATTTTTTGATAAACAAGTCATCATAGTTGGTCTATTTTTCCTTCCAGCTGGTACAGAAAAAGAACAAATTTCTTTTTCCCTTCTTGCTCAAACATTGTATCTAGAAATATAACCTCAGCACTGTCTTTGAATTGGTGATCAGGTCATGCAGCTACAGATCCCCAGATGTGACTGCGTCAGGAGAGTGGGGTGTTGAATGAGACTTTTTTTCCATAAACAAAGAATGTCTGCCCTCAACAAAACACAGTATATGAGGAATATTAGCTGGCTTGTCCTTCTTTAGCCCCCTGTTATATCTTGCAGTTGTTCCTGAGCCTTGTCTGGTGGAAGCTCCTCCCTCCCTGCTCTCTGACTATGTATTTGTAAGCAGAGGCAGACAAGAAGTTTCACAAACAGCCCAGTGAAGCTGGAGAAGTCACTCAGAGATTTGGCAGCACTGCATGGAGAATTGGCATGCCAAAATCCTGCCCAAGGTAGTCAAAAAATCACTTCCTTCACAAAATATTAAGCAGATTTTTGGATACCCCCTCAAGTGATAATCCCTTAGCAGCCAGGCCTCAGACTTCATCCCTTTGAGCCTAAAAATCAGCCGAAATTTTCTGAGGATCAGTCTGTAAGATTCCTATTGTTTCAGAGTAGCCTGAAAAGTTATCCACAGCTTTCATCAATCATCACACAAGTGAACTTTGTTCTGCAAGTCCAATGACATCTTGAGGTTCTTTTTTCTAAAATGTTCTTTTTATGGAATATTTTTTTGCAAAAGGACTTATAACTGATACTCAAGAGTATTCATCATGCAGCAGGCTTATTTATACCCAGCATAATGATAAGTGTTATAATCGTCAAATTGCAAATGTCTTCCTCTCACTGGGGATGCAAACAAAGTCCAAAGACTTCTCAACTGAACCCAGACATTGTGAAATTTAATGCAAATTACTGCCATGAAAAACTGTGCCGGTATTTTAAATGATTACACATACGGGTCTATAGAAAGTCATTTTGAAGGCTCATTACCACAGGTGTAAAGTGCCTAGGCTTTCAAAGGAACTATTAGGACTTGTCTAGGTATAATTAAAATTACATAATTCATAAATAATAAATCCCTTTTTTTTCAATTACTCTTCTATCTAATTATACATCAGTGCTTAATTGATATTTAGCTCTGTCAGTACCTTGGTCTTTATGTAAAAGCAGAAAAAGTACTTTGGGTTGGAGTCCACTTAACCAGCATCTTACCTGCATTCAAGTATTTTTCTCACACAAAATAAAATACAGATTCTCTAAAATTAGAGTGTAAATTGTCTAGATCACTATGTCAACAGTGAGAAGCAGGTATGTTTTAAGGCTTTTAAGGGGAAACTTAGGTGAAGCAACAAGGTTTCATCCAGGACTCACATTTCAGTTTGCTGTTAGATATGGAAATACAAGTGTAAAAGAGAAGGAGTATCTCAAGAGTGACTATTGGTGCAGTCTGAGGTGCTGCATAACAGAATAGTTTCCTGTATAGCTCTTCTGGAGATTAGTGTTATTTTTAAGTGGGTAAGTAACCAAGAATAATTTCTTAATGTGAAGACTTCTCTTGCATGGACAGCCATGCTGAGAGGCAATATCTGCCTCAGATCTCCATGGATAATTTGCAACAGCATTTTGCTCTTCGGAAGTTGTATTACTGATTCCTTTCCTGTCTTCTAACATTTGCCATTAGTCTATACTTTAGCATAATATCAATGTACCTACTGGCACATATATTATGTTGCCATTCTAAATTACTGTTGCAATGGCTGGATTCCTCCTAGACTCTTAAAGGGAAAGGTAATTTTTCTCAGGTTTGCCATCAAGTCCTGAATTTGACCTCTGAACTCTGCATGACTACTCATAGAGTCAATCAGATGGGAAAGTTACATCACTCACTGAATCTTCCATTATAGCTATTGCAAGGTCTCAACAATCTCTGCAATATGTAAGCCACAGGCAAATCACATACCATTCAGTAGCAAAGCTAGAATTGTACTCATTTACAAAGCTGTCACTGAATTTGCAGCAGGGCTTTGTACTTAGAAGATAATTTGTTTTAGTTTATCTAAAACTGTCTTCCTCTGCACATACTTCACTGATGTGAGCATACACATACTTTATATTCGCTGTGTTTAATATAGAAGATTCTCTCTCTTTAGTAGCTGTTTTACCTGCTACCCAGGTTAGGAAAAGAATGGCAAATATTCAAAAGGGCTATGTTTTCATCTAATTTGTTCTATATCATGTTTTCATCTAATTTGGTCTATATCATAATGTAATACTTTCCCATTCATATTTAAACTTCAAAGTCCCACAACAATAAAACTTCTTTCCATGCTCATTCACCTGTCACATACTATTCTCTACAGAGTAAAGTGTGCTTCATCCCACTGAATCTCCAACACATTTGAATGGAAATGGGCCAAATGAATTTACCATTACTCTAGGTCTGCAAAGACAGGTTCTCTGTGTTGAGGAAGTAGCATGTTTTTATTTCTTTCCATATAGTAAGGGGAAAAACATTCAGCAGCAACACATGAAGGTTTAACATCTACACCTTTGTTTCAGTTTATCAACATTTTTTAGTTTCATCTTTCAGTAAAATACTACAGAGATATTACACGAAAAATCCTAGATAATATCTTTGTAGTACATTCAAGACAAACTACTGTTTCCAACTGTTTAAACAAAATCTAATGTGAACATACTTCAGCTTCGCTGGCTTTGAAACGTGAGTTTAAAATAACCATTGGGATAGAAACACCATTATTCATAAAAATAACAACAGCAATGTTGTTATTAACAGCAAGTTAATAATAAATTATTAACAGCTAGTTAATAATAAAAGTGTGCTTGCTAGAACTTGCAGCACTATTACTGTATATAATCCCAAAACCAGGGACATTTGTTTAAAAATCAGGGTGTTTAAAAACAGTTTAGAGTCTTCAGCTCCATGCTTCATGTTTGCCTGTCAGTTACAATTTCAAGTTTTCCTTCACAAAGACATTTGGAAAGTAATTTTTTTTTTACGGAAAGCCAGGTCCTCTTGGTGCTAGGACTCACAGCTTCAGAGAAAAAACAAAACATTACAGAATCATGGAATAGTCAGGAAATTTGTCAGCCCTATGACACAACAACACAGTTACATTCTAGACTACAACTTGCTAGCCCAGGCTTCACAAGGCCAAAGGGTTTGCCCCCAGAATGGGCCTGGTTATCAAGAAGAGTTACAGGCATCACACAGCCTCATGCCAAAGCCTTCTCCTGCCATCCCTTGCATATGGAAAATGTTAAAGAACCCAAACAACTAAATCAGGCAAGAGAAACAAAAAGAGAATAGCAATGACTTTCACATGTCCCATAAATATACCTTGGCAGTGAATCCGTTTGCGAGCACAGCACACTAGACAATTAAGGGCAATATTTCAAATGTGTTCTCTGAAATTTTAATGCAGTGCTGCTTGCCTGGTTTTCATAGGAAAACTCATGTTTTCTTGTTGAGCTGCATGTGAAAGCTGGCATGCAACCATTCCTTGTGTACTTTTAGAGGCTGTGAAGAAGGGCCTTTGAAAGTTGAACCTGCTGGTTACCATTCTAATGCAGAGATAAAATATTTTTTCTTTACCTTGATCTTGCGAGGTTTTCACAAGCTTCAAGTGGAAATAAGTGTTAATTCCTCTAAGTAGTTTTTGCAAGATGTCTGCGGTAAATTACCCACAAGATGTAAGTAGGTTCATCTGATAGCTGTAGACCCTTAAACTGTCTATTAGAAAACTATACTTATTAAATACTTGCTTATTGATTGCAACCATTATTAGCTCAACTGGCCTGAGACAGAGAATAAATATGCATTATAGCTCTTGAGAAAACAAGTTTCACAATTATACAGATTTTATTAGACAAACAAGATTTTTAAAAGCTTGTATGGTCAGTTCCTCTTTGGAGAGGCTTGTCCAGCTTGGAATCATTACAAGAGCTAACAGCAGCTCTCTGTATTGCATGATTCATCTGTCCCTATAGATAACCCTATATATCACTGCAGAGTGTGCTGATTAGAAGGGATGTTACTAGAACTCAGAGGCCTAAATTGCTGCTTAAAACTGCATTAACATTTCACATTTATTAACTCAACATACAAACGATTGATCTGAAAATAAAATTAGTGGTTTCTCAGGCATAGTAGTGAAGAATAGCTCTTTGTAATGGAAGATATTCTCATTCTTGATTGCATAACAGTAACCATTAAATTTCCTTATTATAAAGGCGTCTAATTAGCTAAGATTTTCATTTTTTCCCAATACCACAGGGGGCCAATCACTATTCTGAGCACATATCACTTAGGTGCATAAAAATTTGCATTGTGCTGTTGGTTTTTCTTTTGAGAGAATGCCTGGGAATAGAACAGAATATAGATATGACGATAGTATTTTCCATACAAAATTAAAATTCAGTTCAGCAGAAAGTGTGCAGAAAGGAAATGTATTTGAAGGTTCTGTTTCCTCTCTGTAGTCTCATTCTTCACCACTCCCTGAAAACTTTGTAATGGATATTGTTATAAAGAAAAGAAAAAGAAAATTGTTTGGTTGCTGGATATAAAATTCCCCTGTAAAACACACAGAGGTTTTCAGAAGGGCCCTGCTTCTTCTGAACACCCTTTTGCCTCACATAGACTACAGCTGCCATTTAAAACCACAGCTTGCATTTCAAGGGTGCTCCAACTGGGCTTACTTCAACTCCCTCTCCTCCACAAAGTCCAGCGCTGTGAGAGAGAAATTAAACTTCGAGATATACTGAGGTACAGAGACATGGGATGAATGACTTCGAGGTTTGCACCCCGAACGCTTCCTCGCGCTGTGTCTGTGTTTCCACCGGAGCCGTGAGGCTTGGCCGGCGTATCGTTATGGCTGTCTGTCAGTCTGATTCGCAGAGGCCACAATCAGCACCTCACCCCCACTTAATGCTTAGGCCAGCAGGTTCAGTGAGTGCAGCAGATGCACTGAAAGGCAGCAAACTCTTCTGAAAGATAATAATGCAGTGCTCTCTCAGAGATCCTGCACCAAACTTTGAGTTGTTTTGAGTGATGTAAAATACATGGGATGTATGGTGCGCATTAACACGCATACCCAGTCCCCATGTGTGGGAGAGTGATAGGAAATATTGGTATCCTGAGTGGGTCCTAGACGTTTTTGTCTGAATAAAAATCAGTGCAATCCTCAGAAGAGAGTCTTTCTGACATGTTGACAATGCCTATAATGTAGCATCTGCAATTTTGAAAGCATGGTACCTCTTGGGCTGTTAGGATTATTTGGTTGGGGTGGGGGGGTCCTAGTAATGTACACCTTTCTATCTAAATAAATATATTAAATTTGTATAAAACAAGTGAAATTAAATTTATAATGCTTATATGGGGATGGAATATGCATCATAGTCAAAAGATAGGAATTTTAGCTCTGGACTCAAAGTATCTCGGCTATCTATGCCTGCTTTATGGAATGGCTGAATGGAAGGAAAGAGCACGATGAACACAAGCAAAAATTCCTAATTATTTTGATGGGAGAAATGGGGAAAGAGAAGAGGGAAAAATACAACTTAGCCTGTACATTATTCTTTCAGTCATGGTTTTCAAAGGCTGAAATAGATGCACAGAGCCACAATCCTGCCTGTTGTTCTCTGCAACTACGTTGATCTCAAGTAAGAGATTTGGCATTATTTGGATTTAGGAAATAAAATTTAAATAATTTCAACAAAATATTTCCTTTCCCAGCTAGAACTGCTGATTTGACTGCAACACTCAGCTACTGGAGACAGCATTTGAAAGTTGGTTTCAACTCCTTACAGACAGCCTCTGGATCATGTCTTGCTACTTGTGTATTTCTTACTCTTTCTGGCCTCTCTTTGGAGAGCTGTGGAAATGCCAGTTTTCTCTCCATGTTTTTATGTAGCAAACCCATACCCAAAATGAAGCAAGGGTCAAACTGGTGGTTAGATATATTGTCTTTCATTCCAGGGCTTCTTATAAAAGTGCAGCTAAAACAGCTGTGGTGGAATCAGACTGCCAAGAACGCCTTATAACACAAGGGTATACCCAACTGGTTTACATAGCCTTAATTCAAACAGCACAACTAATGATAATGATATGTTACAGTATTATTATGCCAGGAATGTATGAAATCAAGAGAGAACGTTTCATTTTAAACTTTGCTGATTTTTCACATTTGCTTAGCATTTTCTCTAATGATTTCTTGTACTGTTTTTATGCCACCTCAGATAAAATGCCATCATACATGATATTTGCACCATTAGGCACAAAGTAAGCGTTAGTTATGATTAGAAGCAATGCTGTGAAGCATTAAAAAATGTAAAGGAAATGGTTTTCAAGCATACTCTCAAAGGCTCTGAAGCCTGAGTGTCGTTTGCTTTCACCATGCCAGCTGGGTGATGTTCTGCATTTCAACAAAGCTAGCTACCATTTCCAAACAGATCCATATAAGATTTTCAGCATTCATATTTTAGTGATAGGTCCAGTAAAAAACACATTCACACAGAAATGCAGAGAGCAGAAATCCAATGAACCTATCTAGATGGAATTAAGTGAAACAAAACACAGTGGTTACAATTAATCATCAGTAAACATGGTCACAATGACATTCTTTTCAAAGAAAAGAAACCATTTTCTGTCATAAGCTGCATCTTGTCAAACAACACTTCTAATATTTGGTTTTTATTATGACTCTTGTCTTTGTGGAGCATAACAGTGATTTTGACTTGCTGCATAGATAAAGGGTGAATAATGTAATTAGGTTGAATTAATAAAATTCATGCTCTTGCACTATTCTCATGTCAGTATGGGAATTTTTCTCAGCTATTTCCTAATGCTGAAATCTAATAGAGTAGAGTTCCACAAGATTAAGTCTCTACAATTATTCGGTTCGTCCTCTGGCTTGTGAAGAAAGAACAAGACTAGTTTTGAGCTGTGTGAACTGCTCTTTTAGCATTTGGCTACATCAGTTAGAGTGCAATAAGTAAAACACCTGAAAGAATTTATGGAACCAGCTAAGATCTGCTGAAATCAAATCGCTTGGTGTACATGTAGTCCAGACTTTTTCATATTCTAGTCCCACATAAATGGTCATAATTTTTTATTAGAGTTTTCTTAATTTATTTACCCAGAAAAGCTGACCTAAGGTCCAGAATCTGATTTTCTGTGAGTTGACTGTTTGCAACACTACAGTGACTCTTTTTGAACCATCAGAGACATAAAAAGCATTCAGATGATTTGTTGGAGTGGATCTTGCTGCCAACATCTACCCCAGTGTGAATGATATGCATGATTCCATTGCATTTCATGAGCATTAACCCAACAGCACTCAAAGATGGAAGACAAAAATGTTGCTTGTGTAAAATTTTTAAGGTCCCCTGTATCCATTCTCTCTGTGTACAAGAGATTTACTGTAGCTTCGTATTTGTTCTTTAATTTTTATATCAATCATTTAAACAAAATAAAAGATCTAGTTTAGAAGATAACACAACTTTCTGATGAAAATTATTGTTTATCCTCAAAATTAAGGTGATTTCATAAGGCTGGATTGAAATCTTGACTTAGACCAACATAAAATAAGTACACCCGTGCCAAAATCTTCTCCCATGACTGAGGTTCGAAGGCACCTCGGGAGTTCATCTGGTCCAGTCCCTGCTCAAGCAGAGCCACCCACAGCCACTTGCCCAGAACCATGTCCGGGCAGCTTTCTAATACCTCTAAGGACAGGGGATGCCACAACCTGCCTGGGCAAACTGTGCCAGTGCTCAGTCACTCTCACAGTGGAAAGGTGTTTCCTGATGTTAGCCAGAACCCCACACTCCTTTCCTCTCTTTCTTTCTTTCCTCTGGACACAAGGAAGTGTAGAGTTCACGTGCCCTTCTGTGCTGGTGAGAGAGGGCAGTAGGAAGACAAGTATACTTTGTTTCCTTGCAAGTGAGCTCAAATATCCTTCTCTTTCTAACACTTCCATTTCAATAATATAGACTCTTCTGGAGACGCCAGAAAAAGAATTATACAGGCTGCCAACACAGTAGAGGCCTCACCAAAATACCAACATGATACTTGCATGATAATTGATACAACATGATGGTCCCTCTGCTTTGAGTTTCCTGACACAAAAAACGAATTTTAAAAAGCCCCTTTACTCTGAGACAAAGTGGTATTTCCCTGGTATACAACAAGGCCTAAGAGAATGAGGAAAAATATCACCACAGGCAAAGAAAAAATGGTCTGAAGTAGTTACTGCCTTCAGTAGGGCAGGATGCAGCTATATCATCCAAAAAAGGATCTACCCCCTCCTGTTCAGAGTGAAGCTCACATGTTGACTTCCCTCCATTTATAGTACCATCAGACTAGCAAGGGAATGTTTTTGTTGTCATTTTCAACCAATCTTTTAATCAGTTGCTAATTGACAGTGAAATAGATCCGAAAATGCTTGAATACTTGTAAGGTTTTTTTAGTCTCGAAGATGATAACAGAATAATGAAGAAACTTTAAATATTAAGCTTCTAATACAATTTAAATTAATATAAATCATCAGAACAGGCTACATTTGGAGGAAACTTGTTGTTATCACTTATTACATCAGCTAACTGTTATGATTCCAGAAGGGACAATAGCATCAGGTTAATATTTCATGACATTCTTGTGAATGTGGCTGTTAAATACCAAAACTTGTCATTCTTCTCCTTACAAGAAGAGAGGTGTCTGAAAAAATGTCATTGCAAATCAGTTTAATCTATCTGGCACTGAAAACACAAATCTGTCTTCCTCCTAACTTTCTTTTTTCCATCATGTCACTGGTAGGAAATGGCAGAGCTGCTATTACTTAGACCTGTATTTCCGCACCTTTATGTGTTTGCATTGCTTTGAAGCACAATTTAACCACAAATTTCCTGTGCTTGTAGTGATCAGGGGTTTGTGTGATTACAGCACAACAGTGATGCTCTTTTATTATCAATGCATGTTTTTAAATGTCACTGAATTCTGACATTTTTTTGCCCTGAGGTCTAATCACAGAGATTGAGACCTTTGTATACACAACATATTAGCCTCAGGCTATTGTCACTTCCATAGCATATTCAATTATCTGAATCCATATATTATTTAATGGCATTTGCTACTGTGGCGTGCTTTTGTCCTTCAGTCTAGCCTATATTGGTGCTCAACAGGAAAAGTTAAATGCCCGTGTTTTCTTTGAGTCAGGCAGATAACCGATGGCAGAGGAGCACTGGTTTATCTTCAGGTTGCCGGAAACACCGGCCTTTATAAAACTTCTGTGGTCATTAATGTACTAATCCTTTAGGGTGGTCTACTGAGAGGAAGGGGATGTGGAGGCACCACCCACAGCCTTTCCAAGGTAAAGATGAGCCATAAACATCAAACCTGAGGCTACTCTGGATTTCAATGCAGATTAGGGATTAAGCAGTGGGGTGCTGTTTTACATGTGAATAGGCTGACAGCAGTACAAAGAGGAAGCCAGAGAGCTTGGTGTTAGCCACTTGGTTTTGAAGCACAAATGTAACATCCAAGGGGAAAATATGGACAGTTGCCAGTAAAATGGGTTCAGCTAAATCACACAAGGAATTTATTTTTGCGGAAGCAAATTCTTACATGTTATTTTATTTGAAACACTGATATTTGAATTACTTGTAAAGTCTTGAAATTTATTTAGCTACTCTAGCCTTATCAGAATTCATTACGATATATTTCATTTTGACCCACAAAATGTGTTTTCTTTTTTAAAAGAGAAGATAAAAACATACCAACCCTCAATATTCTAAACATGGAATTAGTGTCAGATAAGCGTAGTCAAAACCATCCCCTATCTGAGACTCTGGAATGAGATGTTCTTCAGGCTTTAAGAAGGCTACAGCATCCCATGGAAAATGGATAGCTGTGTGTTGATTTTTTTCCTTCAGAACAGCTCAGAAAAAATGTTGTCATCGGCAAAAGTAACAGCTGTGCTATATATCTTTCAAATCTACAAAACATTTGCGTTAAATCACAAATGAAACTCTAAGAAATAACTTTGGAAAAGCCTGAATTCATCCCTGTCAGGATGTGCAATCTAATCAGCACAGCACCAAGGGAGAGGAGGAATGGATTAGAAATAGCAGGCTCTGTTTATTTTTGTCTGGGAACTATGGAATGTACATTTATGGCTTTGTTTGAGAGCTCTAAATTTATAAATACAGTCCATAACTCTGTACTCCTCAAATAACTTACATCACCAAAAGAGCTGTTTAGAAGAGACTGGATGAAGCAAAATCTTCATCCCCAAATTCATCTTTGTTTTAGGGAGCAAACAGATTTCATCTGCAAATATTCAGACATGCATCAACTAGTGCTGGACAAGTTCTGATTTCTATTTTTTGGTTCAGATTTAGCTGCCTCTAATGTCCTTCAGTAAAAATGGACTTTGTGAGATTTCTTCTGTTGTAAGAAAAAGTCTCAGAAATACACAGCAAAAACTGAAATCCCACTTTCAACTTTGAATATTCCAAACTGCACAGTCTGTTTTCAAAATTGCCCTGATATGAAAGTTCATTTAGTTGAACTACTAGTAATGCAGCTGGTTGATCTCAACACTTTGGCCTACCTGAATAAATCAAGTGTATGGAATAGTTTCCTCTTCTCTGGTGTGAAGGAGGAGAGGGAATACACCTGTTTGCTTATAAATCTTAACAATTTTGGTCATGAATACCTAAAAGAATAGGGAGGTTTGTCAATGCCATGCAGATGTCGCCAGAGGATGGGACTAGAGGCTGGCATCACTCCTGTCTGTGCAGCTGTTTTTGAGCCTGTATGAGAACAGATCTTGCCAATCCAAAGATAGCTTTCCCTTTTTCTCCTCCCTGCACTTTTTCTTCCTCCATCTCTCTTGTTGCCCGTCCTTTTATCTTTGCCTCTCAGGAAGTTCTTTCCATCTTTTTTTTTCTACACCCTTTGCTGCCACCACCTTTCTAGCTCTGTTCCTACTATAATCCAAAGCACCCAGTCCTTTCCCAAAGTCTGCCAGAAAATCCTGCCCATTTTACCACACTGTCATGTGTTCCTCTCTGGCAGTGCACTGCCCCTCTCTCAGAGAGTGGGGGAAACACTGTCCTTCCCTCACCCTCTCATTCTCCCTGTGCTTCCTGCCATTGTCCTCTGAGGGAGACTGCAACATGCTACGAAAGGGGAAACATGTACAGGGAGGATTTTACTTGTGTTTTTTAGGGTAACTTTTCAGTTGAGTGGGGGTAAACATCTTAACCAAATCTGTCTCCAGGCACCAGGAAAGGAGGACAGCAAATAACAGAAGCCAATGCAACAGCCCTACTGTCTGCAATTAATGCCAGAGCCCAGGCTGGCTGCTGCCCCCGGTGAGTGAGACTGAGACTGCTGAGAAACACACAGCACCTCTGCCTTGCAGGCTGCAAGCTTTGCCCTCATGACTTCTCACCTTTCAGGCAGGTTCTTCCTCCTTCTCTGCTTTCTCTGCCAGCAGAGGCTGAGCCTTGGTCCTGTGGTTTCAGATCAGCTCCATCCCTGCCTAACAAACTGCCTCGACCCTGCTCATCATGCTATGCATGGACCATGTGAAAGGACTGTACCCCCGAGTACATACAGCAAGAAGAGATCACTCTCAAGGAGACTTCTGCACATGGAGAGTAATGATTTGCACTTTGGTTTGGGGAAACAAATGCACTTTACTGTGCACTGTACACTTCCATTCACCTGGAGGATTGAGAGAAGACAAATCTCTGAATGGTAAAGTTCTGTAACTAGGACCAAGATCATCCATCAAAGAGATCATGACAAAATGGCTGACTGTTCCTGACCTCACAACTCCTTCCAGCAGCAGTGCTCTTCTTCCCACACAGCCTACTAGTGGAAAGTGTATTATTTTTGTACATCTCATGCAAAAATGCAGCTTTTATTTTGCTAACAGAAAATTAACCAAGGCTAAAATCAGGCCTAAAATCTATTTTTCTTAAAATAGAAATTATTCCACAAATTGGATTAGATATACATTTAACTGACACACTCTTAAATGCTCCTTTTATATTTTTAAAAAATTCTCCAGAGATAACATTCAGCCCTACAGTGGCTGCAACAAATGATGGGAAAAGCCTGATCAGATGTTGCTTGTCCACCAGTCTCCATGAAACATGAGTCATCTTTATCACTGTAGAGAGCATTCTGGGGAGATTAAAAATTTGACATGGATGCCATTCTTCCATGTGCGTGGAGCCAGCACCCAACCAATGCATGGTATGAATTCCACATAATCCCTCTTGTGTAGGCTTCAGGGGTACGTAGGCTTTATACAGACCACAGAGAACCAAGAATTTTACCCATGGGAAGTAAAATAAAAACAATTCAAGACAAACTGTGAGGAAAATATCACTGATAAAGGATTGCAGGAGCATGTTTGGAGAATGCTCCTACTTTGTTGAACACTGGGGAGTTGAAATGTCAGTACAGGGAAGATCTGGACCACTTAACAATTGTTGGGTCTGAGCCTGCAAAAAATTACTTGTGTGAGTGACTATCAGCACAAATAATTCCATGTAACTCATGTCTAAACATTTGCAAAAATGTCTAAAACTGGTTTTTTATTCAACAAATACAACCATGTTCCCAGCACCATCTGAGGGCAGTAGGTGATATACACAGTCTGTGTAGGTATTTTTTAGTTTGTTTTGTTTAAAAGGTATTTTAAAACGTGATTCTTTGTCAACAGCAGAGGAAATAATAGGAGAGAAGGCAGAGTGTAGGAGAGGGTTCGCGTTCAGAGAAATCTTTCATATAAATTTGCTGCTAATTGCTTCCTTCTTCTTAAGACACCAAATGATGCCATTGATCATTCACAAGTGCTGAGGACAGCACAAGGATGGTTAAATGTATCAGTAAAGAAACATTCTTAATGAGACAAAAAGCAGGGTAAATCTTGACCAGCAAATTTCACCACTTTTCAGTTTAAAGGAATATTGACCTTATCATTAGGTTTTATTTTTTACCTCAAAATTTGAAGGAAGAGTGAAAATCAGGTAATCACAGGAAGCTGTAAGTTGCTGTCATTTGTATATTTCAATAGTCCTTCATATAATAGTTAAAATCCCAACCAGAAAAAGGATGATCTAGTTTTTCTTGCTGTTTCACAATCTCACACTGTCAAAGTTTCATGAGATCGTCGCACAGTTACAGCTTTAATAAATGGTCCTAATAACTAAAACAGATTTACTCCAAAAGTGTTGATTCAAATTTTTTAATTCCTGTTTTGTCAAGCTGCTTTAAACAGCCAACCCTTGTTGTAAGAATATGCTAATGTGTAATTAAACTGCACTCACATCATGCCATATGGTACATTTGAAACATAAACCGCTGTTCTATTATTTGGGGAGGGTCATTTGAAAAGGAAAGCAAAAGAAAAAGAGACAACCCAGGGGAAAAGACAGTTTATCTGTCCTCTCACATTTTATAAACCAGCTTTAAGCATTAGGCACTGTTATTCTGGATGAGATTTGACAGTTTCGAGGTCAATGGATTCTTAATCTTTTATTAAAGAGAAGAGAATGTGCTGATATGCAACAAAGACCATTTTATGAGTTGTGGGATTTTTCCTTTAAATGAGACATAATGACGTTTTTAAGGAAAATATCTTCACTGTGAAGCCATGAGCAGGTAAACATGCACACATGGGGGAAGTAAGCTTTGGAGCCGGTGTGAGTTTTGCTGTTGGCTTCTGTGGGAGCAGATCCTGGTTCTCTGCCATTTTCCAATCCAATATTAACATGCAAGTCAGGATGGGTGAGAGGGAGATATAAAGAGAGAAATGCTGGATTCAGAAAGAGAGGCAGTTAGGTGCTTAATTATATAGTGGCATGTGGACAGTGTGCAAGCAGGAGTGCAGACGCAGGCAAAAATGATTAATCTCTTGTTTTAATTATAGTTGATCGTTTGATTGTGTGGTCATTATTGAAAATGACCTGGTATTTCATTTGGGAACTTCAGAGTAGCAGGAAGGTGAGGAGATGCTGTAGTCTAAAGCATTAGCTTCTTACTAGTAGATGTTTGTATTTTAATGTGCTTGACAGGTCACAAGTGAGATGAGTGATGGGCTCAACCTAACCTTTGCCAGATGATCACCTACATTAAAAAACCCTGCATAATTTATTAAAATAATTCAAACACATTTCTCAGTAGAGCATTCATTGTCTGCTTTTCTTTTTAATGATAACTGTCCATGATGCTACCGTCTGATGGCTATTCAAAGAGATGTACATTAAATTAGTTGGCCAGCGTTTTCAGCTTAGTTCCCATAATATAAGGTGCAGGTCCTCAGAGGTATCTTAGTTTCTAGAATGAAAATAACTCCTCCTCAGCACTCCTCTGGATTTGCATATGTCTACTCCCAAAATCTAACCTACTTTGAATTTGGTAGGTACATGCAAAGAGGCCAAAAGCTCAACAGTGTTCCGCTCAGCGATGTGGTGAAAAACAAGCACCTCTTGAAGCGAACACTTCAAGGCAAGATTGTGGCAAGAAGCCTGGGCTGCTATGTAGAGAATTTTAGTTTTCAGAGTTGGCAGGCAGTAGACTTTCAATGCAGGGTTATTGCGCTCAGAAATATGTTTCTGGCCTCATGGGAAGGCCAGAACACTACATAAAATTCTGCTGCAGCATGAAAGAGTTGAAAGGTTTCTTTCTGTGATGTAACCTCTCAGGAAATCTAACCTGACAAACAAAATAAAAATACCCTCTCCTCTCTTTCATTAACAAGAAAATAACCACCTTGTTAACCAACTGAGTGTAATATGTTTTACCTCAGCTCTGCAAAGTGCTCGCTTATCCTAAAGCGTGTTTCAAACCCCATTCCTATTCTGCAAGGCAAGAAAATAAGGTGTACAACTTAAAACATTTACAGCCATTATTTCACTTGATAAATCAGTGCTAGTGAGAGCCATGTGAAACTGTTGATGGCATGAGGCCTCCACCACAGGCCCATGAGAACTGAAGGGCAGAGGAAGGTCTGGCTGTTGTCTGCCCACCACTCATCTTATTTTTCATACATGCCCAGGTTAAACTCTTGACCCGACTGAAATAAGGGATGTTGTCAATTACTTGAATGGGACCAAGCCTTTGGCCACAGACTTTAAGGATGACCATCTTGACTGGTCTATTATGACCCATCCAGGAATCCCTGTGTTAAGCTCAGAACTTTCGTCTGAACTAGGTACTTTAGGAACATATCCAGTGCTGGTTTAAAGGTTTTAAATAGAGAAGTATTTGCTGTATACCTATTAAAGGTATTCCAAAGGCTAATTACTCTCACTCTCTAAAGACTGAATCTTACCTCCCATCTTAATTTTTATATATTCAGCTTCTAGATGTTGAATATCACCATATCTGATGGTCTAAAGCACTCACTTCTATTAAAATATCCATTTATAGATGACAATCAAAACAGCTCTTAATATTTTTTCAATAAACAGACAAAACCTAAATATATACCATTTTCAACAGGAGAAAAAGTTTATTGGCCAGCTATCACACAAAAATATTTTTCAATGGAAAAAGGAATAAATGGCAAATCTGGATCAGATTTTAATATAGCCATGCCAAAATGGGTTTATTTTAATATGTGTATTAACATAATTGCATTATATATTTAAATAGGAACCACTGCATTGTCCTGACAGTAAAATGGCACCGAATGTTGCATTGTTGATTGAGTTACAGCACTATTTTCAAAATGTAATAAAATAGAGGAAAAAATCTAAGACAGTTGCCCAGGGAGGAGAGAATTCATGGACTGCTGGCCCGGAAGAAATAAATGATCCTTCAAAGGAAAAAATAAAAGAACTTGAATGAGAATAGAGAATGAGGAGTCTGGCAAGAGGAAGGTGTTCCCTGCATTCAAAAATGTGTCAAAATACTTGCATTCACAAAGAAAGAAAGATAAAGAAGTTTTGGTCAAGTCTTTCTCTGTTAACACCTACTGCAATGGAAGAAATTGAGAAAAGAAGAGTGTGAGATGAAACATGACTAAAGATGGGGATAGGGTCTTTCTAAACTTGAATGTGGAGTCTGAAGCATACTTGAGGCTTGAAAGGAAGACAATAGACAACAGAAAGAAGAAATTGTTTGCCTGCTGCAGATTCCCAGAAGAAGATAATTGCCAAAAGATATTTTAAAAAGAATGGAAAAAAGAAAAAAGGAAAAGATAGTAAGGCTGAATGCAAAATTAACTAGAACAGGAAAGGGTGAAAAACAGGTAGCTTTGGAAACAATTAGTAAGAAAGGAAGACTTTAGAATAAGCAAGTGTTTAAGGACATGGAGTGGTCATAAGGCTGCTTAGAGTAAAGGAACTTCTGGAGTAGAAAGTATCCACACAGACAGCTGCAGCTATAGGTTCAGGAATAGTACTGTCCCTGAGCATGCTTATGTCCTCAGGGACAGGGGAAAGGGAAAATGAAAACTGACCAAAGGAGATAATGAAAGGGCAATAAGAGAAAAATCCAAGAAAGATGGGTGCTCTTGAAGTTAGTAAGTTGAAAGGGGAAGGGTGGCAAGAAAAAAATCAAGGAGACAAAGAAGTCCCCATTATATGGGAAATAAAAAACTTGGATAAGATTACTTCCTTGCAGAAAAGTGGATTTCAGTGTTGGTTGGAGTGGATTAACAGGACAGAAGAAGTTTATGTAATTGCGAGGCTAAGGCTATTCATTGACTTTAAAATTGCCAACTTTTTAGCCAGAAAAAAAATTTCAGAGATAAAGGAAGTTTATCTTTTTCCCATTTCCCATTTTCCCACCAGACTCCTCTGTTTCAGTGTCCAAAATGCAAGTCTATTTAGGAAAGAGGTCTGGAGTGAACTGACATATCTACAAGACATTATTCCTTATTCTGCCAAGATTTCTGGAAATTTCAGACTCTATGAAGATAAGGATAATAACACTTATATTTCTTTCAGAGTGGTAAAAAACTTTGAAGCTTCTAAAAACTGAAATGAAAAGCCGTGAGTGGGAAGAAATGAATCTATTCAGTGACAAACTGGATTAGCTCTCTTAATGATTATGTTACCAATCAATCTCATCTGAAGATATGGTATGACCTACCAATACAGAATTAATTAATAACAGCAGGTAAGGATATTCTTTACGTTCTCTTTAAATGCATGACATTTACAAATTATTAGACAGATCTACAGATAATGTACTTATTCAATATGAACAATACAAATGTTTTTATCTGGACATAACTTGAAGTCATAAACCTCAGAGATTTGTTGACAGGGCTAGAAGTGTGTGTTCTTCTGGATCCTTTTTAACAAATTCCCAGCTTGTTATCCAGATTTACTGTAAAAAAAACCACCGAGAATTTAGCGTGTACAAAAAAAAGATTGTCAGAGAGAAGTTGCTTCTCTGCTATAAGTGCTAAAAAAGATCTCTTCCCTGCTTTTTTTAACTGTGAGGTGCTATTAGGTCACAACAGTCTTATTTGCATGACACAGTAGTTTTCATTCATTGTTATCCAAAACAGAATCACAGAGAATCACAGAACTAGTAAGGTTGGAAGGGACCACTGTGGGTCACCAGGTACAAGCACCCTGCTTAAGCAGGGTTATCCTAGCCCTGCTGAAGGCAAGACAGACAATATCCACTGCGCTCCCTTCATCCATCCACGTACTTGCTTCATCGTGGAAGGCAGTCAGGTTGGTCAAGCATGATTTACCTTCAGTGAATCCATGCTGACTATGCCTGATCATCCTCTTGTCATTCACGTGGATAGAGATGGATTACAGGTTGAGGCATTCCACCACCTTTCCAGGGACTGAGGTGAGGCTGACTGGCCAGTAGTTTCCTGCGTCCTCATTCTGGAGTAACATTTGCTTTCTTCCAGTCCTCAGGAACCTCTCCTGACCATCATGACCTTTCAAAGATGACCATGAGCAGCCTAGCTGTGGTGTCTGTCAACTCTCTCGACACTCCTGGATGCATCCTGTCAGGGCCCATGGACTTCTGGATGTCAAGTTCACCTGGGTGACCTCTAACCCAATCCTTCTTGGCGAAGGGAAACAGAATACCAGGCTCAAGAGCAAGAAAATTCAAAACCAATATGGAAGGAGTGAATTAAGCTATCTTGAAAGAAGACTGAAATGTGGCTAAAGTGCAACAGATTTATTGTTCTACAAATACTTTTCTTGATTTGAAGGATGTATTTCTAGTGTAGTATTGCTTGGAAAGCTAGGTCACAGTTTTGGATTTATATTAACTTTGTATGAATATTGTGCTTTAATTTTGTTCTTCCTTTGCATCTCCATATTTCAACTTGATTTCAGCTTCATTCTGAAATGCAGTTAATTCATACTGTAGTGCAGGTAAGCGGCAACACACTGCTCTTAGCAGTCAGTGGGAGAATAAAGCTGTACCTTGTAAAATGTTGATGGTGAAACATTGCCAATGGCCTCTCTCAGTGTGCTATCTGTTCCTGAGACTTCAAAGAAAGAAGCAATTTCAGTTATAGAGACATGTTATGTCCTTATTTAAGGGGAAGGGATCAGTTCCTGGTTAATCAAGCACATCTGAAAAATGTAAACTTAAATACTATCAAATTATCTTTGTATGGTGGGGGGAAAGAAAATGATTTGTGTGTACTGTGAAGCCAAATTTTGTGTATCTGTCTTGATGCTTTAATTGAAACATGTAATGAATGACTCACCACAAATTATTCTCCTGAGTAGATTGTGTGAGCTTGAGAGCCAGTAGGTCATCCTAAAGGTCCCAACCAATGCAGGAATGTCTTCTGAGAAGGGTTACTAAATGCTTTCTCTCATCTAGGTTTTAGTTGATTGGGCAATGACAGCCTTACAGCTTCCCCTGAGAGATCTTTTCATGTAACATCAATTCTACATTAAGTCATTTCCGTTTCTCATTTTGTTGCCCTATAAAACTTTCTGTGGGGCAAGGGAAAAATAATCAACATGAATGAGAAAGGCCTGCGTCACATTTAATTTAAAATATTTTTGCCCCTGGAATGAAAAGGTATGGTGATGACTGGAGTCACTGGGGAGTCCTGCCTGAAAAGTGTTGGCATCATATCACCTTATTTCTGTACAGATACAAAATTGAACAAAATGTGCAATTATGTCTTAAACAAAAATGTGGTGCTAGACATCAAATGCATGTAGCTGAAGCAACATATGAACACATGGCATCTTTGCTAAGTAATTTGCTCTTAATTGTCAGCACATTTAGTACTGGCATTTTTAGATACATTTTTGGTTCATTCTCTAACAAATGACTCTACACTAATTGTTTCTCCCAGCAATTTATTGCACAGCTGGGAGACCAAGTTGCAGAATTGCGCACACACTATCTTCTATTCAATTCATTTCTTGAAAATGTTTAAAATTCCATGAGGTAATCAAGAATTATTTTAATTGCAGTGTCTACAATGAAAATATGGAATTAATTAAATGCCTTGTGGGTCAGGTAAGGTACGGATTTCAGAACCCATTGCTTAGTAACGTATCAACCACTGCAATAGTGTAAATCAAAAAAAGTGTAAATTTTTTAGCAATGGGGATAACTGTGACATTTCAGAGGATCTCTTAAAAGCTTATTTTTATTTAAAAGGTGAACATCTGCTAAGGTAGCAAACTCATCTGTATGCAAAAGAATTATCTTTCTGAGGATCTTTCCATTATGAAATACCTGTCATGATTCTCTTGTACAAATCTGTTAGGTCTCACAAATCTTTCTCTCATGTCTCTCCTAAGGTGCACTTATCTTCTCTGATGAGAGATAAATGTTCATTATTTTAAAAAAAGAAAGTTTTCATTTTAAGCAGACCAAAGTCTAAAGGCTTACTAAGGAATATTAGCTGGAACAATATAAATGGAGATGGATCTTGAGAAAATGGGTTGCCTACTGTATGTGGGATTAACTTTCAAGAAGCGCTGATGTCACATCTTAAGTTGGGAACAAATTGCTAAAAAGTCCTTCCCTCTTAGCTCATGAATCACACTTCTCTGATATGTCAAATCACATCGAGAGCAATCAGTCAAATTAACTGACATCATGAAGTGCTTAGTGAATTTTTTTTAAATAGGAGAATGATCTCATAGCTTTCCAACTTTACACTGCAAGCAAGATCTCAAGACACTGAGGAAAAAGTAGCTGCATGAAGTTGAAATATTTTTTTAGTCTGAAGTGTGCAAATTCCTGATATTTTCTTCAGGGCTTCAGGTGGTTTGTTGTTGTTGTTGTTATTGTTGTTTTTGTTTGTTGGTTGGTTTGGTTTTTGGGGGTTTTTGGGTTTTTATTTGTTTGTTGGTTTGGTTTGGGGTTTAGGTGGTTTTTTGCAAGGCTTTATCATTGTAAAAGTATTTTTATAATTGAAAGTACTTTGTGCTTTTAGTAGTTTGTGAAATGTAAGTAGCATGCATTACTGCAGAGACTTAACGTCACCTGTACACCTGTGCACCTTTGCATACAGTGAGCCCTTTGAATTACTGACCTCATTTTGAATACCTATTTTGCAAGCTGTAACCTTTCCATTAGCAGAAGGACTTGGTGATAACAGCATGAATTCACTTGATCAGGACTCTTGAACCTGTGAAGTGCTTGGGCTGGAAACCCCTGTCACTGCTAGCACAAGCCAATGCCTGCTGTAGACCCACAGCAAACACAAGGTCACAGAAGATGAAGTTGGACTTGGGAAGACCCATATGGCTTCACAGCAATGACTGAGATGATGGGTGAGGGAAAGAGGGTAACCTTCACTATGGGTATTATCCACCACTGAAGAGACTCTGGTGATAATCAACATCACAAAATAGACCTGCCAGGAGGTTAAGTCCTATTCACACACATAAAAAGAAATAGCTGGTTTGGGGCAGCGGGGGTTAGTGGTTTGTTTGGGTTTGGGGGTTTGGAGGGGATTGGTTTTGAGTTTGGTTTGATTTCGTTTGTTTTGCTGGGTTTTTTTCTCCATGTACCTAAATTCTTTGTACAATTTCCAAGATGGTTGCATGCAAAAAGTATATATGCAAAAATCATAGCAAATCAAATATTTGCACATGCCATCTCCAATTGTAAAATTAGACTAAAAATGTGTGCAAATTCAGCATTTTTTATATGTTTATATCATGTTCAATAGCATAAAACTTTTTTTTTCAATCTTACTGTAATCAGTTCTCTTTTAAACTATTCAAAACTCTGAATATACCATTTCTTCCATTTAAACTACCTAAGGAAGTGATTAGCTAGGGTGTATTTTTACTGTTTGTTTGTCTTCTCTGTGCAATCCCTTTTTTTTTTACACAGGACATAAACATCCCTTTTGGTTTTATCTATGAAGGGCAATCTAATAGAATAAATGCAGCCCAAGCTAAATTGGCATCGCTCTGTCAGTGTTGCTGAGTAGTGTCTGCTTAACCTAGAGCTGAATTTCCATTGATTTCAATTGAAGAAGGGCTAAGGTCCTTAATGAAAAAGGAGTAGAACCAAATAGTTCTTAGCTGTACAGTTTTGGGGTTGTTTTTTTCCCTCATAAATTTGCAGGCTGCAATCCTAAATAGTATAGATCAGTTATCAGATTGTATTATCTGCTGATGTTCAGCATCTGTTAGCTAAATCAACAACTCTGAGCAGCAAGACTGCAACTTTCTATAAATCACAGTTCAGTTAAAATAGCCTGTCTGTTACCTGCATGATACAGGGAGAGGCACAGCTCCTGAATAAGTGGAAGGGGAAATGGAAGGGCTGGGAAGCCCAAGATGGTGATCATGTTATATGATACTATTAGGGAGGGTCTAAATAGCCTTCCCCTACCCTGCTGTTCTGTGCTTGCAGGGAATATAAAAACACCTAAAACACCTGATTTAATTTTTTGTAAATAGATTTTTGTAAATTGTTTCAGCTGACCAAACAAAGGCTTTGCTGCTCTGATAAAAGTTCAAGTGCTTTCCATCCATATCAGCTGGTCCAGTTCAAAGACAATCTATTCCTACAAAACTTATCTCTTATCCTCAGGCCACCACTGTTACCTAAAATAATACAGGCAATGCTGTAGTTGGCAAGTGGTGGCCAAATACTTTATTAACCCAGCTCATTTCATCAGGCTACAAGTGATAGCCAGCCTTATCACCTGAAGAAGTAATGTCTGTGCTGAAGATCTTCACTCTTAGCATCCTGGCAGGAAAAATCCCACAGTTTATACATCTGATATATTGAAATGGGGAATTTGAGTAACTAAGGGCTTTTGTTTGCAACAAGATGCTGAGGGGAAGAAAAAACTAGCAGATTTGTACTGATCTGCCCCTTGAAAAAAACAGCTTAGAGTGGTTGCATTGTGAATGGTCATGTAGCAATTGCTGAGGGAGAGAGCCAGCCCTCGTGGTCCCTTTGACTATGTGTTGTGGACCATCCTGAGGGGGGCTACCCACAAGCACTGTGAATGGCTGAGTCAAGGTTTGCCCTGTGAGGTGTTTGGACTGTTATCCAAGCAGTCCTTCCCTAGGCTGCCATGAAGATAATGTCCTCTGTGCACACAGGCTGGAGACTGCTCCTGCTCTCTCAGCAGGAGTGGAAGCTTTGCTCTCCTCAACATCAAAACTCAAGCCAACTTCAGCCCAGCTAAAAAAGCTGCAGTTGCAGCAGGGCCAGGACTTAACCCAGATATTCTTATTAAGTATATTTTCTTCTGGAAATGAGTACAGTAGCCAGTATTCTAGTTAACCTTTGCGATGATATATTTATTCTGGTGCACACAATAATTTCTTATCACAAATTGTTTCCATATGGAAACTTTAGACATTTCTATTTCCAGAAAAGGCCTCAAAAGGATTCTGTTCCCACTTTTCTATAGAAGTGTGATTATATTTGTAACAATTAAAAATGCAAGTTTCCCTTGGGGAAATGTCAGGTAATTATCACACTGATGATTCAGAGAACACTTCCTTCTACAACTGTCGCTTGATAAATTGCTGGTACTTGTTTGACACTCTCAGTTCTCTTGTTTGATTAAATAATCATTGGAAAAATATCATCACTTCATAGTCAGATGTCAGTCTCCTTTCACGCTGAAGTGCATTGCTCTTGCTGTTAAAAATCACAACCACATCACTATGTGAAAGCCAAAAAAGCCTCCAAGAGCCCATCTGTGTGGCTCATAGTGTGTGTCAGCAGTAAATAGAAGAGCTGCACACTTGAACTCATCTCCACATGGTTGGAAAGTGCAGGGATAAAATCCTTGCCTTACTTAGCAGCAGTACATACCAGTAATGAAACCATTTGTGGATCTGCTAGTGTTTCCTCAACTCCTGTTCACAGTTGTCTGGGTTTCACTGTGTATTAGGCTTGCAACTCCTGCTGACCATGTTTATTATACCCTACATCCCTGGGCGAGGGAACCAATCAATAGCAACATTTCCACTGACTTCAGTGGGTGCTACATCAAACTTATCATCTCTTTGTGAAAATACCTGACTTCTCCCTGTAGTCCCAAACCCTACATGTCCCACATCTTCACTTCTTTCCTTGAAATCCTGCTCACTCAGTCATTCCTTTGTTGATGTTCTCCACCTGGATCTTCATAGCAGACACCACATGCAAACACTAATGCTTACCAACACCTTATTGACATATTGTGAAGTGGTAGACCACCGTAAACCTCACTGCACTTTTCATCTTCCTTTCATTGCCAACACCTTTCCAATCTTGTCTGAGACCAAAGGAGCTCCAGGTCACATTCTCAAAATAATACATTTTGGAAAATACCGCAACTTTATCACAAATTTCAATCCTTTTGGTAGATGACTGTGGCTCTGGGTTTTTTTCCCTTCTTCTGCCCTATTTTTAATTTTACCTGTTGCTAAAGATGCAGTTTCTAACAAACATGTAAGAAATTCTCACATCCCAGGCCAAAGCCTTCACAGTTGTTATTCTCAGGAAATTTTGTTTGTTTGTTTGTTTTCTCAGCCATGGGCCTATTTGTGTACTTTATTCACTCTGACAAGCAGTGAAGCATCTTGGTAGTTTTTTTACACTACAATTCATTTTCACTACCTAAGTCCTTTCTCTCAAGATGAGACACGATACACTGGTTCCTTCTATTTTCTTTTTTTTTCTTTTTTTTTTTCTTTTCCGTGATCTCACCCAGTAAACAAATGTACTATCCCTTTAACCTCTGGCAAGGAACAGTCTTTCATGGAGCAGTGAATGGATCAGCTTTCCAAAAGTGGTTCAGCAGCAGTGATTCTGGGTTATGGCCTTCTTTGAACTCTTGATACATCATATCTGATGTGCTGTCTAGCCCGTTGACTGATTTTCAAAGCAGTCTCTAACTGCACAGAAGCTACCTATGCATTTGGCCAGACAAATCACATGAGCAGATGTGAGGTGACCCAAACGACGTGCATAAATGATGTGTTTGGGATCAGATTCAGTTGCCCGCTGTGCTAAATACCACATAGACACTAATTGAAAAGACAGTACACACTCCAAGAAGCTTCAGTACAGCAACTTAGGAAGGAAATCAGCACCTAGGAAGTGGGAAAAACAGAAGACAAACAAAACATAAAACAATGTTTGGAAACTAAGATAATTAAAGAATATTTAAGAAACACCTTTGAAGTTGCAAGGTCAAATAACCAAAGTTAGGAAACACAAAATATTAGACTGTTTCACTCTACCTTTTCTTATGTGATTATATGCTGGTTTTTTTCAGCAGAAATATTTTGTCATTCAGGTAAAAAGTTGTTGACCTAAAGAGCAAGTACTTACTATTTTGCTTCTTTGCACTGGTCACCGTGTGCTCTCAGAGTGCACTTACTGTATGTCATTCAAACCTTTGCCACGAAGAAGGAATTATTCATTACCTTTGCCATCATATTTCTCACTGCAGTTTCACAGCAGCTGCAGCAGCCCATTATGATAACCCAGCGATGGTCTCTCATCTAGCCAAGTACTTGGTAGCCCTTCTCATAGTACATACTAAAAAGTCTCTGTCACTTTTTGAACTGATGGTAGAAATCCATCATAGATACTAAGACCCTGGGGTGGGTCTTTCTGACATCTGGGATAGATCCCTGGTCATGACTGCCCTGTGAGAACTTGGTTCTGCCTACTGCTGAGGCAGGGGAATGTTCATGGCCCTAGGAACACATTCCTGCAATATAAAAGACTGTCAGTCTTCCACTGAAGATGGCTTTGGTGGAAGAGTGAAGTTGGTGTTCTGTGTCACAGAGGACTGAGCTGTAGAAAGGCCTACAAGATGGGAAAGCTGTCTGGTGTCAACTCCATACCAGGAGAATCTTCGGGAAATTTACAGCCACATCCAAAGACTCTTTCTTCAAGTAAAAGGCGGGACCTAAGCACAACCTCTAAATTCCATATGTTCTTTGCTTTTTTTATTGTAAAATTTCCCAAGTGCCAAGAGTTGTGTCTTCTATCCCAGAACTGTCACAAGTCAGAAGTTCTGAAAAGTTCATCACACATCTGACTCCTACAGTAGAACAGGAACTGCTGTCTGTCCCCACATCCTCTAAGAGGCTCAGTCAGGAAAGTGTTGTAGTTGTATTCTGCCATCACCAAGAGGATCTGTCTCCATCTGAAATGCCATAGTTCATTTCAAAATTTAGCTGAGAAATAAGTGCCTACTTTCAGATAGATAGATAGATAGATAGATAGATAGATATGCCTGTGCTTTACTTCCCTTAGTAGGTTTACACCCCCTATCTCATGCCTCTCAGGCTAATGTCCTTGTTCCTAAGCTGTGGAATGTTCTGAGGTAGAGGGACTTTCTTGTGTCACAGCCCAGGGAAGAAGCCATGATTCAGTGGGTTGAAGACTGAGAACACAAGAGATTATGGCTTTGTAGCCCACTCAGCCTTAAAATACTCCTACAGATCTCTTGAGAGCCACAATTTTTCAATGACTTGCATGATGACAAGTTTGGGGAGCATCTCAAAGGGATGATAAAAGGTGCAATCTTGAATAAAGGCCACAAATTAATAAAGGCTGTCAGATTTCAAGATAGGGGAGAGATGACCTATGTTTTTCCAAATAAAAGGTCAGCAGAAATTTTTAGCATGGGAAGAACACCATGTTTTTCTCCATATTCCTTCTTAGAAGTGGCAGTTTATTTTCTGCATAAATATGTGTGTGTATATATAAAGTCACCCAACAAAGTCACTGTACACCCAACATAGAAAATGTCTATGGTGTGTGGCAAAGCTGAAAGTTACTCAAAGGAAGATTGTATCATGGGAAATATCAGGCAACCACAGTAACAGGCAGGGTGACCCATCCTACAACAAAACACATGGCTAGAGAGCGTCATCTGCACTGGCAGAATTTCTGTTTCACATCACCGACCACATATTTCAGCAAGGAGCTAGTGCAAAAAAGTAAGTGTGGGAAAGGGGAATATGGAGCAGATCTCTGCTCTTTAGAAAATATATAGTACTGCTATCTGCAAGAATATATGGGCCAGCAATTTGGTTTCCAAACAGAAAGGAGCAATTTTTCCTGAACTTAAGCTGTGAGCTGGGACAGGATCTCAAAAATGGGAACAAATAATGTGGAATGATTAGGTTTGCCCGTGTGCCTTATGCTTTTCTCATCTAATTATATGACCCTTATGCCTTTCTCATCTAGTCCTATGACACAACAGGTGAAAGACCCCTTATAGAAAGTGGGAGGGGGCAGAGAAGGCTTAAACTCAGGCACTTGCAAGATGATAAGACCAAGCTGAAATCCTATATAAAAGGTATGCAGATAAGCTATTAAGTATCAAACTGGCAGTTGTGAAGAGGGGTTGTGCTTGCTAGGAGAACCACTGTTTCCACCAGGTCATCTCAAAGCGGCAGGGTTGGTCTGTCAGGGACATGTTATAGCTGATGTCTGCTTGCAAAGCCCACAGTGGCTTACCTGCTCACAGTTTAGAGGAAAACATGTTTCAGGTTTTATTGACACACACAGAGATGGCAACTCATTCAGTTATGAGCAACAGAATGCCTCCTGCTCCAAAACTGCAGGTAAGTGTTGCACTGCTTAAAGGTCTCCAAGCTGGGCTGCATCATTTCCTTATAGAATTTCCCCAGGTGGAAGTACCGCAAGCAAGTGTAGTTATAGCAATTCTTTCTGGTATAATTCGTCTTTTGGGTGAGATTTTGAGAGCTGCAAATGTTCTTCCTCAGCATTTGAAAGGTATATTTTATTTATTTCACCAAAGTGATATAGTAGCTTTAAAACACCTTGTCTGAACTTCTAAGTCCTTATGAATTCTGCTATAAAAAATCAGACTCTTCTACACATAGACAATTTGGCTTCTGCTCTCAGAGATGTGCTGTATACACACACACAACAGTCGTTGAATAAGTAATATCTGTAATGTTATATTTACTCTGATTAATGAAGAGAAAGGCGTTAGATCTCCTGAGTCCTTAAAAGCCGTTCTGCAATTATGCTACAGCTGATCTTTATTGTTTGAGCTGATTATTCATCTCATTTTCTCATGATTGTCTGAAGTTGCTTCTTTAAAAATTAGGTCTTCCTATTAACAACTATTATTAATTACCCTTATAGAAGGCCTGTGTCTGCAGTAGAAATGTTGTACTTACAAGTTCAGTTTTATCCAACTTTGGTTTAAACTGTTTGTTGCTGCCATTTCTCTGCAAGCTCCAGGGATGATCTGAAAAGTAGTGCAATTATCAATAATACTTCAGAATTTGTTATGTGTAATGCTGAGGTTTGGAGATAGATAAATAAAAGCAAACCATTTAAAAAGCAAATGTTGTCAAAAACAGAAAGAAAGTTGTACCAGACCCAAATGTTTGGCCTAAAAACTCAAGGTTTCCTTAAGGGAAATGAATGAATATTGCAGACAACTGAATCTGATTAGAATGAAAAAATCATTACTAAATTCTAAAGTATTTATCTACTGAGAAGGGCGTAAAAGTGGTTTCAAGGCGTGTACCTCTTCACTACACTTTTGAAAAACCTATCCCAAGCATCTGACAGAACAGGGAGATCTGCTATCATAGGCTTTGTTACAAATAATGATGCCGTACTAAAGCTGCTGTAAAAAAGGTAGCAGGAGCTCTAGAAGTACCTCAGGTCCCAGCAATAAATCCAGAAGCTGGCATTAGGCACTGGGACTTCCTCCCCAAGAGCACAGAGGAGAAGGCACAAGCACAGAGGGACATCCCCTCCTTAGGTGAAGCCTGCATCCTGGGACAGGGCTGCTGTGCTGTCACGTCTTCCCATTGGGGACCAACTGGATTACACCACATACTCCTTCTGCCTGTGTGTAAGAGTTTCCTTTAGGAAAAAAAAATCCAATTTTGTACAGCCTAGTCTCCCAAACTGTTTGGGATCCCTAGCTCCTAGTCCTTGTTCCCTTGATTTTCTTTGTGTTAATGTTTGGAGTCTGGCAGCAGCCGAATAAAATGTTTCTGGGATTAGGCAATTGCTGGACAGAGCTTCTTTGGAGGATGGATACATTGGCTCTGCTAGAGTTGAGCCTGAGATACCATTACTGATATATAGACAGGCTTTGTGCGAGGAGCAGAAGGGATTTTAAAATTACACCACTGGAAATACAACAGGAGAGAGAAGCAGCAGTGTTCTCTTACCTATAATGTTGTGCTACTGCAAAGACAAGGAAAAAAGATGCAAAACCAGTGGAATGATTAGAGCACAGAAAAGTTTAATGTAGGTATTTTGAGTGAAGCAAATAAATGCAAGAGGAATTAGATGTGTTATACAAAGCATCAAAAAGAAGAGCCATGAAAAAACCAGCTCTTTCAAGGAAATAAATTCTGTTTAGCAGAAACTACCTCCTTGTTGAAATATCTGTCCCATTAAGTCATCAGTCTGTGTGGTAAAGCCAAATCACATGAATGTTAACAGACTAACAGACTAAACATAACTATCTGTGACAAAATAAAGGATAACTAGGCCACCACAACTTTAATGCAAGAGACAAATTCAAAGTTGTGAAGGTATTTGAAACACAGCAGAAAGCACGTTTTCTTAATCCAAGTATCTAATAAGTACTGAAAGAATGAAGCATACGATTGGAAACACATGCCCAAACAATGTGTGACTGCAAGGGGAGGCATGGTGTAAAGATGGGCTGTGTTTCCAATACCCCTGGAGAGACCTGACACCATGCAAAGGTGTTGGCACCAGTCTCCAATAGGAAAATACAGCTGGAGGATGAAGCTCTGTTAATGAACCAAAGGTTTTACTAGGTCTCTTAATTAAATCTACACTGGTATATTCTGTAGCAGGTTGTCTTCTGACACTGCATAGAAATGGATAAAAAGTGAATTCCAAATAGACAGTGGAGCTGAATGTGACGTGATCACAGCAAGCGCTGTGCCCCAAGTTAAAATTCAAAGCTCTGCAGATTTCAAATAGCAAGATCAAAATTAGTCCATTTGGCAAAGCTGTTCTGGCCAGCCTGCTAACAGATAGAAGTGCTTGAAATTGTGGAATAGAAAGTCCCAAGTGTGCTTGATTGAAGAGCAGTCTGCAAACACAGATGATCAAATTGAGTAGATAACCTATCTATGGAATTGAATTCTAGACTTCCTTTCAAAGAATGCCATGGGACATGGAAGAACACAGGGTGCAATAAAGGCATGTGGCAAATTTTATATGTCTGAGGCAATTTCAGAGAGGGTGGGAAAAAATCAGCATACTACAGTAAAAATTAATAGTTGCTCCCAGGCAAAGCCATAGAAAAAGTAATGTAAGATGCAATCAACAGAGAATGACAAGACAGCAAAACAATTAATTGTCACAAAAGTTTTTTTTTTCTATGTCTGCTTTATTAAGGAAGAATCTTGTTAATAGCGTTTGGGTTTTTTTTCTTTTTATAATATATTTTGTTGGCAAAGATATCTGCATTTTTCTGACAGACTCTGAATGCATTGCTTTAATCCAGATTCTGATACAAAAAGTAAACTATTTGAGTGTAACTTTTAATAAGTTGAAAGCCAGATAACTAATAGATCAACAGAGGAGACAGTCCTCACCTAAGGGAGAACTATCACAGCTCCTCCAACAGTTCTCCTATGAGTCACCACTGCTCATTAATTTTATCAATATTTTCAGGGGAGGAATTGCTGGAAAAGAATGTGAATTTCTTTAGACATAAATGTATTTTAAGGACTTGTCATTTTTACTAAATTACCTGAATCACATGGTAAATGGTCTCACATCTGCTTCCACATTTGACTTTATCACAGGATGTGGATCTGGAGTAACATGTGGTTGAAAGGCTGAAACCTTTGAAAGATTGAGAATAACTGAACATGAATTCCCAAGGTGATGTGGTAGCTCATAGTGGTAACTCAAATGGAGGTAACAAGAAGAGAGGATTTTTAACTATCTGTAGCATAAATCCACTATTAGAATTCAATCTTTACTTTGAAAAGGTTGCAGACTTACTGGAAGAATATTCAGAAAAGTGCTGGAATAACTATCCAGATTCAAGGTACAATTTAAAATTTATTTTGATGAATCCATGTACCTTCACTTCCAATTTGTCATCACTACATGTTGCATTGAAGATCTCCATGGTGGCATAAAATGACATGAGATGACTGAAATCTCTAGGGAATGTAAAGTCCCCAGAAAAGAACTGACATGAAATATAGTGATACCAACAGATCCCTAAGCTATTGACTAAGGGCTGTGGGATGTAGCTATCCTTTGCTAAATCAATTGCTTAATGTCATAGGCTTTCCAAAGCATGGTATCAAACTGGATGCAGAGATAAAAATGCCACAATTGGTTATCTGTCAAGTTGCAAACAGTCAAAAAGACATTGAAGTGACCAAGATGATCATGTTAAAAAATGAGAATCAATGCACTACATAAGAAGAAATTTTGTGAAATCATCCTGTGAGTATCATCCTCTGCAACTTATGGTAGAGGGTTAAAGAAAGACTTCGGGGATTTGAGAAGAAAGCAAGAGGGATGGCTAGATGAATATCCATACCAACTTTTTAGAGGCTCTTCCACACTTACAAATTACAAAGATTGTTCTCAGGACTTAGCTTCTGGTCTGAAGTTGAACTTTTTCTTCAGTGGAAGAATGGAACACGTAGTAATAGGAGGGAAGTTGCATGAAGAGTGTGTCTTGTTCATGGCTAAGGGGAGTGGCTGGGAATCAGATAGAACAGCAAGAGGGTTTTAGTACAGTGACTCCAAAGAAGACATACAAACAACATACAAACATGTTTCCAGTTGCAAATATGATACAATAAACAACAAAGTTTGAATCGATGCAACAAAGGATATGAAGAAAATTAATTCTTTGGATTCTTTTACAGAAGTGGTAGGGTGTGTGGATAGCACAGACAGAGAAGAGGAATGGTTTATTAGTGAGAAGATAGTCATCAGCACTAGCACCTGATGGGATTAGTCATGTGAGCAGTGAAAGGAAAGAGGAAATACTAACTTGGTAATTATAACTTACAACCAACTGGTCTCAAAAGCATATGGATTGATGTACTAACTAACAAAGACCAGGGTGCTGACAGGTGTGTGTCAAAAACTGCCAAATCAAACCCATGAATGGGATGCTTTACCTCTTAAATGTTTGTCTGCAATATCTAGGCATAAAAATAGTAGCATCTGGACAAACTCAGTTCAACATGTGTGCAACTTTATCTCATGCAGCTAGCAATAAACCATCACTGATAGTTTCTAAAAATCATGGAAAAATCCACATCTTGAAAGGCATGATATCCAGCATGGAAAAAAAATTATTTTTTGGATCTTGTTATGATGTATTAATTTTTAGCCTGGAAACTGGTGGGTGGCTGGAAGCCGGAAATACATTGCATATCTGCATGGAGGGCAAGTTTCTGACTCCAGAACAGTCCTCAGAGAGAGTGAAATGAAGGCAAAAATCTGAAATAAAAAGTCACAATACAACATGCAGAGAGAACTATATTACATAGCAATTAGCCTACATTACATGTTACAAAGCACAGGAAGTTGACAAGGGAATCTACAGACAACAGGAAAAATACAGGACTAATATGCAGTAAAAGGGGTAAAAAGCAGTGAAAATTCTAAAGTATAGCAAAACCAAAAGAAATCCTCTCAACTGTGTGGATCTAATATTAGCTGGAAGTGCAAAATCAGTTTTAATCTTCAGTTTAAAATCAGGGTGATGTAATTTTAACAAAAGATGGAAATAAAGCACTTTTTAAAAGATTATTAACTAAAGGAGATGTTAAACAATGCCTACTGGGTTAGAGAAATAATCAGTGAATTTGGAAATTCTTTAAAAAATGAAATAAAAGAACAGTGAAACTAACAAAATATGAATTTAATAACTTGCATTCCTCTCCCAAATATGTCAATCAACATAGTTTTTATGAAAAAAATATGTCTTGGCATTGCATGTCTAATTTATTTTAATGAGATTATGGGGTTAGTTTATAAATGTCTCAGCCTAGGCTTCTGTAAGGATTTTACCTCTAGACATTCTAATCTTAACATATTATATGTTATCTCTACAGTATTCTCAATCAGCAGGTGCCAGCAACTATTTAAAGCAAGTTAAAAATGGGCTTATTTGAAGAGCACAGAAGAGTGTCAGTGGTATAGACATCATCATGAAATAGGATTATGGCTAACGTGATTCTGCACAGACTGGAATGTTCAGCACCACTGGCTGTTGCAATCAGGTGGTCAGAAATGTGTACATACCTAATGTTAATCAAATTTGTGTTAAAGATGCTCTTGCCATATTGTGTATGTGGCGCCTACATACCAACACAGCTACCACCATGTCCATGGAAGACTGTTCATACAGCAGAACTATCAGATGGCCTTTATTGTGTTTTTAGTCCCTTTTATTTTCCTCTAGTAAATCTGTTTTTCTGGGTATCAGGTCAGTCCTGCAGCTAAGGTGCATGAATGTCACAGAGAAATTTGAGCTGACAAAAAAAACCTATTCTAAATATTGCAAAATACAAAATAAGACATTTAGGAACCCAGTCCTTACATATTGAGGTGCACATCCGAGAAGACAGAGGTGGAGAAAGGCAGTGTTATAGTGAAGAAATGTGTGGACATGCAGACCTATGTCAGTGCTGCAGAACTGCATTTGGGCTACTGCAGTTCTTGGTTGCTTGGACAAGAGATATTAAATAGAAATAAAAAGACAGGCTGCTGATGGAGCAAATTTAAGATACCCTGATACTGTGTAGGTAGTTATGGCTTTCATGCTTTGAGAGAAGAGGCTGTAAAATTGGTGACATTGTAAGAGAAAGCCTCACTCAGAGCTCAGTAACTGAAGAAAGTGCCTCACACAAATTTCAGGTTTGCTTAGGTTGTCAGAGCAAAGATAGAGAGGTACTTTACTACGATATGTAAACTTATTTAATGGAAAATGCTGGATAATAAAGTGCAGTAACGTAGCTGAGAAGAACAGAAGGATAAATTCCTGAACAATTTTTATTAGAAATAAAGAAACATGGAGGCTTTTTATTTTTCTGGTCTATTCTCTTTGCTTTAACCAATGAATCATTACTAACATATGCTATCAAGATTCTCCATAAGCTGATAAGTCAGGTCACATCAAGCACCTGTTTTGAGAGTCAAATATATCATATTGCACACAGTAAAAATTAACTGGAAGAAATCTAATGGTGTGTGATGTACAGATCAAACCTTAGATTCCTCTAGATTTAACCTATCAGTTTATAAAGCGAAAGTTTAACAAGTCTAGGAAATAACTAATTGTATATTTACAATATAATGGTGTAACAGCAAATCTGATTTCTGCTGGTGTGCCAGATTACAGGAGACATCAAGTATGCTGGAGGGGTGGTTATGACAAACTGAAACGACATGCACACAGATGCTCTAATTTACAGCCACTATTTCAAGGAAAGGGAGTTGTGAGAATCATGCTCCTGCATAAAAAAGTGATTGGGGCTATGAGGGTAGATGATTTTGCCCTTGGTGGAGTTCTATCCCAATGATATGTTGTTGCCATAGCACCATGAAGCCATGCATTCCAGTGTAGAAATGTCACTCTAATTGCATAGCAAGGCTTTGAGAAGTTTAAAGTCAGACCTTGGAATATCTTCCTTTTGGCTAAAGAGTGAGGCTGTCACTGAAGACAAAGTGAACACAAAAATTGGCCTTGGCTGTAGGAATGCTTAAGATTCTGAACACACTAAAACTTCATGATGTGGCTGATCATCACTTGCTCCAAATCTCTGGTGACTGCCTCTTTGTGGTGTTAAGCGCAATTTGGGTTTGGCTGGGGAATGTTGATTTGGGGAATACCCTCTGGGACAATGCTAGGGAAATCAGCACTGGGAGCCAGCACAGAGACTGCCAGGATCTCTGATTCCTGCATCTGGATCTGGAGAACTCACAGCAAGCTCCTGCTAGTGAACATGGCTTTCTTTTTTTCAGTGGAACAGTATCAGAAAATGGAGGTCATGATGTCCTTTATCCTGCCTCGCGTTATTATTTTACAAATGCTTGCACACAGCCCTCGAGATACAAGTGGCAACTGGAATATAATGCAAAAAATCAGTAGATGGGTCAGACACAGGGATAGCGACTGACCTAATGACATCAAAAGAAAGAAATCATAATTAGTGACACTACATTTTTTTTTCTTGGAGGACCTGGTGTCACGATCTGAAGTTAGATCAGGTTAAATGGGGACACAGAGATGTAGCAATAGCTGTCTCCTTACCATCGACACATGATTCAGTTGCTCAATGCTTCAGTATAGCTCTTTTGTAAAAACCTGCCTTTGTGACCCAAATGGCACACAGGCTTTCAGGTGGGAAGTTGTGACTGCCAAAGCAGAGGGAGTGGGGGGCGTATAAGGTCGTGCAGCCTCTATTTTCTTGTACCTCAAGCCAGAGTTAATGGGCAGTAATGCACTGCTTGGGGCTGAGAATGGCTCAGACATTCAAACTTGTCCATTTGCCTAAATCCATATCTCTGCTAAAACAGGAGCAGGTTTACAACCTCATTCAGAGCCAAACCAGCACCTGTCAACAGGCTGAGTGCTCTCCTGCCTCCAGAATACACCTCACTCCACATTTCAGGTGGCTGAAATTCCTAACTTGGCAAAGTTAGGAATTTCCCTCCCACCCTTTTTTTTTTCCCTTCTCTTTCCTGCATGATTTTTGCTTCATTTGTAGTTGTGAGAGGAGGCAAGATTGTGTTACTACACAGCTACTATATAGAAAATCAGACCTTTTGAGTTTGGATTAAATTTTACTTCAAGTCTTTTATGGAAAGTGATTTTGGAACCTATGACTCAGTGTCTCCACATTAGAGAAAACTTCCATGCCTGAAGTACACAGACTTGAGTAAATGTTAGAATAATTGTAGGATAATTCCCAGGAGTAATTCATACTAATCGTGTGGGTTTAGTAGTTGCTTTATTTGTTCTGAAACTCATCTTTGATCCTGCACTGCACCAGAAGTAAACAAACTTCTCCTATGTAGGCAAAAACGAATTTTGGGACAAGTTAGGACCTTCAGAATCTGGTGCCAGGCAAGCAAGACAAAGAGAATAAAATGTTTATTTAATACAAATTTAGCAAGGTGAAATCAAGCTATTGAGAAAACTGGCTGACCAGACTGTTAGCATCTTTTCTCTTGAATAAGAAATGGAGAGTACCCATCCCGCTGCAAAGTAAGGTCTCTCTGTAAGGAGTGAGGATGTGGGATTTTCAGGCTGTGATCTTTGGTGGCAGTGTATGACCCACATACACACAGCTTCTGGAGACTGTACATAAAAGATGCCTCTAATGTAACCCTGTATTGCTGCTTGGGAAGAATGTGATGAAATTACAATATTTTAACACTGAAAACACAGCATCAGAAGAGCAAGTAAAGCAGTTCAGCTTACAAATATCGATCAGAGATGCTTTCTTGTAAAAATTCTGGTAGCTTAGTTTTGAGGTGTAACCGGGTACTAGGGATTGATGGCTCCCGAAACAGTCTCGAACTGCTTGCTTTCCCCAGAGACGCCTCTGCTAACAGCGAGTTTGAGAAGTCAGCATCCTTTCCGTTCTGCCAAATTGATTTCCTTATTAATCAAAAAATCTCATCTTCCTCTGGCTTCAGGTGATTTTTTTTTCTTAAAACGTTTTATGACTACCCGAAGAAAAAGAAAAAATGAAAAGGAAAAAAAAAAAAGGAAAAAGGAGAATAAAATAGAAGAAAACCAGAATTACTTCAAGGTGAGCTTCCAATGACTTCTTGCTCCTTTTGACGGTTCTTGTCAACTACGAACTTTCCCCCCTGTCTGTCTCTCTCTCTTTGAGCACCTTCTGATCTCAGAAATGTATTTTATTCATTTGATGAATGAAGCAATCAATTTTTCTTTCAACCAAGCATTTTTGGTTTAGAATAAATTGGCGAAGCGTTTTCGTCCCTCCCTGTTAGAGTGTTTGCTTTGTTTCCTCCTCCTCCTCCCCCAAGGTAAATCTAGACCTCTGTAATGGCATCTCTATATACAATTCGTGTCATTCAAATAAGACGTTTTATCAAGCGTCTTTAAATCTGCAGTCAGCATCATTTAACCTCTAAAATTACGCTTAACAGGCGACCTTCATTAGCCAAATTGGAAGGAACGTGCGGTATGTGTTAAGCAGCGTCGTTTCCACGCTAGTGACCCCCCTCCGCAGCTGGCGGGGAGGGGGGCGTCGATCGCCGGGGTCGGGATAAATGTGGGAGCAGCTACACCCCCCGTCCCTCCCTGCCTGGGCACACGGGTGTCCGTGGGCACGGAGCTTCGCGGGGCGGTTTGCAAGCAGTAAGCCTCGGGTTTGCTTGGCCGTTTCCCCGCTCCTTCTCGGAGGGAGAGGGATACAGGATTCCTTCCGCCCGGCCGCGTTATTTATCTATTACCTTGCGAGCGGACAGAGCTTGCCGAGAGAGCTCTCGCCGCCTCAGCCCCCGGGTTGCCTGTCCCAGAGGACACCAATTAAAGGCACTAATTGGACAGCGATACATCAAAGTCTGTCGCTGAGGCCGGCTCCTTGGAGCTCTGGGGGTCCTGTAGGCAGGCTTTTGTTTTAGGCACCGCTCCAGCTTCCCGTGTCGGGCTGCGCATCCGCACGACTGCTCTGGCCCGCTCTGCTGCCCGAAACCCCCGCGTTTCCCCAGCCCAGCAATGCCCGTGGGTGAGTGCGTCCCACGCCGCCCTTCCCGGTGCGGAAAAACTACATTGATGCGGAGCTGCCCAGCGGACCTCGGAGCTCCCACCTTCAGGGTCCCTTGGACAGAGGACGTGGGGCCGGGTTCTACCCCTACCATACCCCAGATTTTCCCTTCGCACTGTATTCCCTGTGCGCTGGGGTAAGCCTCTTTGGGGCAGCACGTGTTTCTCTGAGCCTGGGATCACCTCTCGAGTCTGGGCAGGCCGCCCCAGACAGGGCTTCAGTGCCGGGGGATGAGGGCTCCAGGTACATGGGAGGTGTTTGGAGAAAGGATGAGAAGCGGGAGGAAGCAGTTATACACCGAGACCCTGACAAACAAGTCTGGTCTCTTCCTTGCTTTCCAACTCGAGAAATGAAACAATTCTACAATTCTCCCCGCTACGAAAGTGGTTTATTTCAACTTTTGCAGAGCCTTTATTAACCCTGAGTTATTCGGGACCTCGGGTTTTCCCAGGTGAAGCTGCTCCAAGCCCGAAAGAAAGAGCCGGCTCTTCCAGGAGCGGTGCAGTGATTCTTTGCCGGCTTCATCCCGAGCACCACGCCAGAGGGAGGCTGGTTGTGTGCAGGGCTGAGCCGGGGCATTCGCAAGGCTCGGCCTAAAACAGGGCTGCTGGTACACATATATATCTCGATAGGAGCCACTCAGAGGCAGAAAATGACAGGTCTCCCCGCAGGAGAGCTTGGCATCCCCAGGCTAAGCAGCGGCGTGGTTTGCTTATTCTTGCGTGATTAAAACCTGCTTTTTAACGTGTCCTGTCTGCGGCCATCGCCCTCAGGAGCAAAGCATGGCCCCGCAGAGACTATGCTGGGTGGCCCACGAAAGAGCGCGGGTGGTTGTGCTGAAGAGCATAGGAGGCGATACGGCAGGGAATGAGTTTGGTGATGGTCCCGTTTATCCCCCACCTGCAGCTCCATTCCTTTCCTCAGGCCGGGGAGGATGTGTCGGGAGAGCGAGGAAGTGTCTGATCGTTTACTGCCCACGGAGGCATTTGTTTTTCATTTTGCAAACTCTTCTCCTTAAGTAATTGTTCCTGTTAAGAGTGTATACCTTTCACTGGGCTTCACCGCGCTATAAATAATCTCGATGAAGATGCAAGGATATGACTTTCACAAGATTGGACAATTGATTAAATCTGTGACCTGCAATTGCGAATAATCTTGGAAGGCTATTTAAACAGATGAAGGCCTAAATTGTCTTGCTTGTATCTGAATTAATTTCTCATTCATCATCATTATGGAGTGATTGGTTCTATTCAGGCTTTGCAGCCTGCTGGAACGAAACTGGATTTAAATGAGACTGTAACACAATTTAAATGCTCCCCAGATTTAACGAGGCCAATCGAGCAGCTGCAATAAACACAAATATTTTTCTAAACAGCCTTGTTTTAAATAATTACTTAATACTTTCATGTGATGTTCTTAAGTGGCAATTTCTGTCTCTGAAGTCCCAGGCACTTCTTTGCAGAGAGGGCAGTAGGGAAAATCACTTTATGTGTTTGCTCTGCGTGTATATGTGCATGAAATACACCGATTGAGATTCTTTAAAGTGAGGTTTGTAAATATTAGTGTAAACCTGCGCTACATTCTTGGTCGTAGATACACTCAGTGTAAGTGATTAAAAAAAAATTTAAAAAAAAAAAAAGTGGGGTGGGAGCAAACGGTGAATTGGAGGCCAGAGGTTGTGATCTATTTGTTTTCTTGGTAGAAGATCTTGAACTAGTTATTTCTTCTTCTTCCTACCTGAGACAGAGAGAGAGAGAAGAAAAACTTCCTAAAACGGGGACCAGTTCCGGCGGGAATCTGCCCTAACCTACCGCAATCGCATCCCTGCCGCAGTACCAGCTCTCCAGGGTCAGGACGGGACGCCTTTCAAAAGGAGAAGCGAGAAGATCTGTATGAAGCAGGGAACATGTAAGGGGCTCCGGGTAAAAGGATGAAGCAAAAAGCGCGTGGGGCTGGTTTCTCTCACCCTTTACATCCACCCAAGAACCTGATGCGCCTAAATGAAGCCATTTGTGTTAAAGACACTTCAGCTCATCCTGACGTGGGCTTTACCCCAGGGTGACACTATTGTAAGAGGCAGGACAGCGAGCCTTGGGGTGACATATGGTGGAGGGTGTTTTCAGGGGCTAAACTCGGTAGTAAAATAAAGTAGCCAGGCGAGCAGGAGAATAATAGAAAACAAAAGGATCTTTCAGATAGACAAGCCAAAAAGCCAAAGGAACCGCATGCTTTCCTGCAGGTGCTGGCAAATGACCGAACAACCCAGCAGAAAATGTGAAATATGGAGACACGATTTGCCAATGATTTAGGCGCTGAAGTAAAGCATAGTGCTGGGAAAGCAGATCCGACACAGTTTAATCATACAACCTTAATAAAAACATATAGTCTGAGACGGGAAAGTAAGCGTCAGTCTCGTTGCTATTTCACTTAATGGTACAGGAGGTGACAGATAAAACACAACAAAGATGGGCTGAGTGATTTGATAGTAAAGGACCAATTTAATGCGCGAGTTACAGCGCTGCTCCCCGGGATCGTTTAGGCTTAACCCGTTCTCCAGAGCTCATCTTCTTCCTCTTCTGGTCCTTTTTTTATTAGTAGTATTATTATTCAGTTGTTTAAAATGAGCATTATCCCAAACATATGCAGTGCAATCAGCTCGGTCACACTTACAAGAACACGCTTTAATAAGGCAATCAATCAAACGCTAACAAGGCGGGGGGGGTGGGAGGGACCGCCTTTAGGAGCTGAATTTGGCTGGCCAGGGAGCGAACCCGATGTAGCACATGGGGTACCCCGAAGAAAACTCCACTCCCGCTGGTGACAAGGGGCCAGGTGCCCATCGCCGGCTCCCCCGGGCCCTCACCCCAATTCCTCGAAGGGTCTCATCCCCGACCAGGGCGAGGCCATGGAAACCTGCCTGCCTGGTGGCAGTGGCTCGGGGCCAAAGGCAGAACCTGCTGCCGGCTGGATGCCCTGTGTGTGCCCTCGCCGCCGTCAATGCCCCATGCGTGCCCGGAGCCAACGCCCCACGTGGGGCCACGGACACTACCACCGGCGGCGAAGGTGTTAACAGCATCGGCCCCACGCAGCAAATGGAAAATTTCATTATGAAGTAATGAGTAATTCCTCCCACTGAGATGTATTGTTATATCTTCCACTTCAATTTAGGAGCACAGCGGCTCAATTACCTAGAAAATACAGTCAATTAAAGGCTGCTGATTGGACACGAGGACGGATCATCGATCTTGTACTTTCCAATATCGCTCCAGACACCTCATTTTCCCTCCCCTATTAACTGAAAATACTCTTGGCATTACCGCGACCCGCAGCCTATTTACCTGTCGCAGGCAATCTCTGCCCTGTGACCGAGCCGCGGGGAAATTCACAGCCACCCTTTGCCGCACCGTCCTTCGAGAGTGGGCGATCGGGAGGGCGGCTCTGGAGCCGCGGGGAGAGCGGGGACCGTGCCGGCTGCGGGCGCTCCCTGTCCCTGCCTCCCCGCTCCCCATTTGCTACGGGGGGATGTCCCAGTCACGGGTGGTAGTGGTAATCAGAGGCTTAAATGTTCTTTTTCTCTCACACGCACCTAGATACATAAAGTATATGTATTTGTGCGACAGCCGATGACATTTTCTGAACTGGTCGTTTTGCAAGAGCAAACTGCTGCGGCGATCGCAGCAGCAGCCTCGGCCGGATCTTGGCCTGCGCTCTCGGCCCAGCAGGTGCCTGTGCCTGGCCGAGGAATGAGGGGTCGTGGGCTATGTAAGAGACCCCGTTTTTGGTGGATAGCGCTCATGTGCCGTCCTACCCCTCGCCCGACCTCTTCGGCGCTCCCTTCTCCCGGGGCTGCTGGGGGAATGATATCAAGCACTGGCTCCGCAGCTCCTATTTTATCAAACTGGTTCTTCTGTCTGATAAAAGACAAAATAAAAGAGGGGGAAAGGCTTGCAAAGCTCGGATGTTGTTCGGCTCTGCCCTTGGACGCTGTTTACAATTGTTATTTC
>VXBC01012695.1:307350-322173 GCA_013399945.1 Ploceus nigricollis | reverse complement strand
CGGTCCCTGGCTGTGATCACCGCGGCCCTACACTAACTGCTGTCTTCTTGCGCCCCCCACTGCTGATGGGCCGCAGAGATGAAAGGAGACAAGCCAGACCGCTCGCCCTCTCGCCTCTGGTTTTTTTTCTTCTTTTTTTTTTTTTTTTTTTTTTTTTTTTTTTTTTTTTTTTTTTTTTTTTTTTTTTTTTTTTNCAGGAATGATTAAATGAGAAGGACCAAGAAGACCAAGCAGCTCTTCCGACGGCTCCCGCCCGGGGTGCCGAGACGCAGGAGGTTACCCCTGCCTTCCTCCCACGGGCAGGGAAGAACCCACCGGAGCAGGGGCCTCCCAGGCGGCCGGGTGGCATCAGCACCGCCCCGCTTTTACCCTGCCGAGGGCACGGCTCCGCAGCCCGCGGCTAATTCGCTGGTTCTTTCAGAAATTACGTCATCCTCCCCATCAGCGTCCCTCGAGGTCAAGAACATTTTGCCCAGACTAAGTTAAAACTCTCGGAAAACACGCCCAGGGAGAGAAACCGCTGCTGCAGGTATAACAGGCGAGGAGCTCAAACAGGTCCTTCTAGGGCGGTGCCCGGGGAAAGAGCAGCTTGGTTGGAGCAGCTTGGTACTCTCTGCTGCTCTCGGAGGGTCCCTGGAAAACCAACCTTTGTCACAAGCGGTCAAGGTTTAGATGTCTGGAGCCAGAATACAACGAAATAAATATGCTTCTTTGCTTTAATCACGTTCGTTGACTTCTTCTAGGACATGATATGCTCTCCCCGTTTAGATCCTTGGTGCATGCTATATGGCACATCTTACCCCGTATGTACATACATAGATATACACGAACACGTATTTATGGCATATCTGCTTCTGCTCTTCCCTCTCTTGCTCCTCTATTGAAATCCAGTTTCAAAAAAATTTCTCAAATCCAGAAAGACTATATCTATGCGCCGGTATATACATGTCTTTTACTATGGATACACGGTAACCTGTAGGGGTTTGTCATCCTCAGTCCACAAAACTGGTTTTGAATGCTTTTGGTCTTGCTGCCAACAGGCATTAAAAAAAAAAAAAAAGGGATAAGTAATAATCAACGTCCTTCCTTGGGCAACACTGTGACGGGATGATTCCGTAGGGAAAACTTTGAAACACCTTTATATTTGAGGGTTATTCTCAAATATAAAGGGGGTTATTCTCCCCCTATGGCTCTTTCCTCTAGAAGAGGACCACGGGATTCAGTCCCCATCCATGTTCAGGGAGAGTGAACGGCAAGCCCGGAGCCCTCAGGAAGCGGGACTTTCCCCCGAGTGTTGGGGGCCATCCGAGGGCGGAAGGGCGATGGGACCCCCTGTCGCCAACGAAGGGAAGGGAAAGGGAAAGGGAAAGGGAAAGGGAAAGGGAAAGGGAAAGGGAAAGGGAAAGGGAAAGGGAAAGGGAAAGGGAAAGGGAAAGGGAAAGGGAAAGGGAAAGGGAAAGAAAAGAAAAGATAAAAGAAAGCCTTCACAACTCGGAGAGAATAAGCAGAACAAAATGTTGCAAGTGAAACGTTTCCTGGCATCCAGGCTGGGTGCAGGAAAGTCACTGGAAGACGGATTAAACCCGAGAGCGTGTGCTCCAAATCACCCCCCAGCGCGGGGAAGGAACATGCCTGGGGCTACAGAGAGAAGAATCGACAGGTGGGAGCTCGCAGTTTGCCCCTTAACGGGCGGTCTCATCCCACAGCGCGTGGATTTTGGACTAAGAGATCAAACCGCAAATCCATTTTGACCGAACAGCAACGAGCTCCAGGCAGAGTGGGTTGAGCTCGCTGCTCGCCGTGCTCCGCAGGAAAACCTCTCCTCGAGCAGCGGGAAGGAGCCGCACAGCTTTGCGGGAGACGGGTTAATGGTAATTGCGTGGAGGTTATTATTCACCCAGCAGAGACAACCAGATCGTTCGGATCTTGCCCCCGGCCCCGAAACTGGCAGGGTGTAGGCAGGAGGGTGCAATTAAGCCCCTGCCGTGCTTTTTTCCCTCGGGCTCCTCACGAAACGCCCGGGAAAAGCGACTCTGGCGGGCGAGGCGGGCTGAAGGCAGCGCTGCTAGCCCCGGCCAGGAAGGAGCGGGTGAGGCCCAGAGCCCACAGCATCTCGTGGCCCTTTCCTCCCCGGCCTCGGGCACAGCACTACAGGGGTGATCCGTCCTCTTTGAACCCAAGGGCTCATCCTCTATGCAAGGAGGGAAACAAACCAACTTTGCAGTGGCCTTTGGATGGGGAATGGTAGGGAGAAATCTCTCTCCTCAGCCTTTGCCCCACTCTCACCCAGCTGTTTCTGGAGCTATTTCCTGCACCAGTCCCCCATCCTGGCATCCAGGGGAGGATGTTCCTGGCTGCCTAGGGCCATATCTGTCCAGATAACTAGTACTCCCATTGTAGAAAAAAGTATGCTGTAAATACAAAGAAGCCTATGAAGGTCCCATTCCCCTGAAGCCATGGGAGAAGGTCTGGGCAGGTAGACAGGATTCAAAACCTTCCATCTCCCTTCAATGAGATTCATGGCCTGCTTGGCTGGTCAGCAGCATCCTCTTGGCCCAGGAGCACCAAGGGCATTAGTCCAAAGCCCAGGCTGTGCAGCTGGTCCCAGTACCCGTTTGCCCAAAGTCTGGCCTATGCAGTCTCCATGAGATTTGAGTGTAGCAGCACAAATTACTTCTCTCTCCCATAAGTCCTTCCCCAAATGCCAGAGACACCAAGCCAGAACTGTTTTGCTTTACACTGCCCAAGCAAAAGCTGATTTCCAGAACACTGGTGGGGCTGGAAAAATTTCTGCCCTTGGGTTGGCGTTCCCGAGCAGAGCACAGAGTGGAGGTACCAAACCACGTGTCTGAGGTGGCTGCCACACGCAGCACAGAGCAGAACCACCATCCTCCCATTTAATTTTTTTTTTTAATGACAACATCACTGTGTGTGCTTGTATAAATCCTCAGTGATTTCATAGCTCCCCGTGGTAATATCACCAGGCTGACTCTTATGATTTCCTCCACGCCTGCACAGTTTTAGATTTATTGGTCTCTTACATACTCATTCACAGAAATAAAAAGGGTGGGAGTGGAGAGGACTTGATTTCTGGCTGCTCTCTGAGGTTTCCTTGCCAGATCCGTGCAAGATCGAGGGCTTTGGAAATGTGGGTTTGTAAAACAACCCCTTAAATTACTGCACGCAGGTTAGGGGGTTAGGCACACACCCACACACACACACATGCACATACAAAATAATATCTTATGAAGGGTTAAAATCTATTAAAGTAAATGCTGGAAAAAAAGAAAAGACCCAAAGACCTTCCAAATCAAAAAACCTGAACACTCTTGAAAAATCTTTGCATGGTAGATGCATTAATCCCATCTAATAACCACTCCAGAGCCTCATAGGTCAAAACTCTTCCATCTCTGAGAAATTTGAATTTTGTGTGGATTAGGATGAAATTGAATATGTATATCAGCATGAAAACTGGACAGTAGAAGAGCAGCTGCTGAAAGGACCAGAGTATGATTTTCCAAAGGTTAGGTCCTAATGCAGCATCAGAAACTGAAGGCATACCAAGGCATATCATGATGACAGAGAATCAGGAAAGAAGTGCCCTCAATTTGATAGTTCTTTGAGTAGGGGTGAATCCTCAGCTCATCTCTTTCCACAGCAATGTTACTTACTCTCTCTACCCCTTATCTGTGTCTATGTCAAGTATTTTTCTGTTGATAGTAAAACATTTAGAGATAACCTGTCTCTACCTCCCCCACAAGAAATGTCTCTGAAACAGATCTCCATGGGGTAAATGCCCCAAAAGGTATCAAGTGGGTCTTCCTCAGACCTCTGATAGATAAAGGGAGATCTGCATGTGTCCCAATGAAAGCAATCTGGAACACAAGCCAGTTACCCATTTCTGAGACTAGAGCATATGTATGAGATAGGGATGTTCCAAATAAAAATGTGGTATCTTCCAGGCCCTGCGGGGAGATGAGAGGCACCAACATTACATGAATGGCAGATGCACTGTGCACAGGTTGTATTTTCCATGGCATCAAGCGTTCACACCAGTAAAAGATTGTTCCTAAAGCCCAGTAATCTCCTATCAACACTGCAGAACCGGAGTTTCCAATGTGTAAGTACCAGATTTCAGATGCATTTTGGGTGCACTAATTAAAAAATTAAGCCATTCTCTCTCTCTGAATTCTGTCTAGAAGTTTTTGCACACCCTTAGTAGAGTAGATGTTAATCAAATAAATTCTCATGATTTGTACACCTCACAGTAAACACAGTAGGCATTTGTATTGGGCTAACACAGGGTTTGCATGTGCAATGACTCCAGAGCAAGCATTGGTTGTCAGGCATCTGCCTACGACGAAGTAGAGAAGGTCGATCTGACCTATGAACCAGGCAAGTTCACAGAGTAATTTGTACTTTGAAATATGTGGAACTTGGGTGACAGGGCTTCAGCACACAGACTGTCCTGGATGACTGGAGGGTAAAGACTTGTTCACACATGGAAATGCTTAAGAATGTCCACACAGGACTCGTTGTTTCACCTCAGATCCACACCCCATCTCAGCCCAAGGTGAATTTCCTGGTTAGACAAACCTGAGGTGCCAATGGAGATACGGAAGAACACAGGAACTTGTTCAGAACAAGAATGTTCATGTTTGGAGATACTCAGGGAGGGCCATTGTATTTTACACTCAGATCCTATCTTAATTTGCATGAGCTTTCAAGAGGAGATGCTCATTAGCACAGTCCTTTCAATAACTTCCTAGTTCAGTGTGAGTGTCTTCTGTTGGTTTGCACTAAATTAATCTAATCTAAATGTAATTAAATGAAACTAAACTGAGCTTAGAGGGCTACCATAAGTCTACATGTAGATTCTTGTCCCAAACCTCAACCCAGACCACTTCTGCGCAGAGGTTGGATATAAAGAGATAAAACTAATTTCTTTTGCAATCGAGGAGGCTTCGCCTGAGCAGGAAAGAGCAAGTCACCCTCACTGCTCCTGACAGGAAGTTTCAGCAACGATGATGTGCTCAGCTGTAAGTTACCACCTCTCAGCTGTGACAGCACAACTGATGGACACAGCACCTCTTGGTCCATTGCAATGAAATGGAAAATAAGATTATAGAAACCACTGTTGGAACACACTAATTAGTGTCTCTAATTCCTGAGCTCTGACAGCTTTGCTGACAAGGCAGAAGAGCTAGCTACCTTCAGCTACTTCACTCACAGCTACTGTTATTAATTAACCTAACATGATTTCAGTTTAAATTAAGCCACCAGGCTGAGGAACAGGCATCCCCTTTTTTTGCAGCTGGAATGAAAACAGCAGTAACCTACTACAACATGTACATCAGCTAAATCCAAGATTAATTATCAATCACATCCCTCAGTGAAATGCTGCATTTTGTGGATGCTCCTGCTTATGTACTCATGCCCACTTATGTATCTCATTTCTGTATGACCAGGTTTTTAATCATCTAGAGGATAATAAATATACTGGGTTTATAATGGCCCAGGAATGGGCATGTCACATATTGTGTGGTTGAACCAACCATTACTTGTCTTTTTTCCTATGAAGTTGGATGGGCAATACATTAGTTGAAGCAACAGGGGGTTTTGCTTTAGTCGAGTCAGGGATCCCTTGATCCAAAATCCACTTCCATGCTGTGCGTGCTCTGGCAGCCCTTGTTCTCCCACCATTTCTGACTTGCACAGTCCCACAGTGCAGCTCTTCCATGTATTCCATTCTGGTTAGTTCAGAGAGTAGAGGCTGTGGCTGTGATCACTCTCCCGTTGTATCCTGTTGTGCAGGGTACTGCAAAGCTGCTCTAAAACATGCTAAATCACATTCCAGCAGTGTCTGATTTTGTGGAGAGTATTTTGGGTGCAACTTCATGACATATTTTAACCATTTGAAAATTTGATATTTTTTATCTCGGTGAAAAAAGTCCATTTTTTTGATGACATTGGAGTGTGGACAATAAATTTAGGGGGAGAGTGGGAGCCGGAAAATCTGGAGTTTTCTTCCTGCCTGGCTGCTAATTTTGTGGCCTTGGGCAAGTCCCAATCTTTCTGACTCCACTTCCTAGCCTGTAAAATTGGGATAATATTAGTTACTTCATGGTGATGACTGCAGTAGTGATCAGTTATCAGGTTTTTAATGGAAAAAACCCAACTTTGAATGTTATTGCCTGTAGTTTTTTAAAGAACTATGTCTTTATTATTCATATTGATATCTGAGGATTACAAGAACCACCCGTCCCTTTATCCTGTTCATCACGATTACTTTACAGTATTCCTCCAAGACTCTTCCCCTGGAAGAGGGACAAATCCAATTTGTAATCCAAATCATCTGCTTAGGGGCATCCCAGGCATTATACAGCTGCTGTACAACATCTGAAGTGAAAACAACCCAGTCGTCATTACAGCAGATTTTAACTGGAAGAACAAATAATTATTTAACGGCAAGGTTCGTGTTTTTCTCTTGCACTTCTATTTTGTAACAATTTCTTTTTCTCCCCTGTTCTGCTTTTGTTGAAATTTCTTATTTCTCCCTCTCAGGAAATCAAAATGGAAATCCCAAAACATTGCAGCTTAAACATCTATTTAAGACTTTCTCATGGAAAAGTTTTGCTGTCAGCTCTGTTCCAAGTCACCTGTGCCCTCAAGCAGATGTTGTTCAGGTAAACTACTCTCTTGTGTTTCCAAGTCTTTCAGTGTTAACCTAGCTCTTCTTTTCCTACATGCAACTGGAAAACTTTCCAGGGCAGGGGGCATCTTGGCGTTCTCTGCTTTATCCACACTCCACATAGTCCTGTTTACAGTGCCTAAGCAATAATAGAGATGAAAATATATGATTAAATGATCATTAGCCCTAATAGTCCTCAACACTGGGGGAGTGACTGGAAGCCTCCTACTATCAGCCTGCACAAAAAAAAAGTCTGGATTTGCCTGATCCGTGCGGAGGATCAGGCCCATTCTGGAACAGGATCACTGCAGGCATTTCTGACCACCCTACTTCTGGTATTTTGTGCAGTTGGGTGGGAATCTGAATCAAAGGGCTCAGCCATAGTTCTGATTCTAGAGGCAGCAAATATTTTCTGTCTGCAACACCACTGCTTGGCTCTGTAACACTAAGTAAATCTAAAATATAACCCAAACTCTCTATAAAAGTAATGTAAACCTTCAAGATCTATAACTGATGCTTTGCACTCTGTAATGTTCTGTGGTAGATTTTATTGCAAGGCTTCTTAGAAAGCCATTTACCTACACCCACATCCTGGGTAGGACAGTGTTGTCTGACAAGTGTGTGTCTGGAGGAAGCCACAGCAAAGCCATCATAACCAACATTTTGTGGAAAACAGTCTTTCTTATTAATTCTGTAGTCTCTGGTTACTCCCATTCCGTTTTCCTGATTCCAGGCCTTCCCTGTCATTGCTGCCATGGTGCCCCTCTGCATGAGCCAAGAGGCTGTAACAGAGCTTGCGTACCTCATGTAACAAGGAACTTCATGGCAAGGAATGACACAGCCCAAGTCCTTGTCTAGCTTTCCCATAGAACTCCTGACACTGGTTTCACAGTACCACAAGCATGGAAGGTCTGACCCTGCAATGCCCAGCCAAAAACCATCCCATTTTACATAAATGCAAGCTGATCACTGCAGAGCGACTGGCTTGGAAGGCAACAAATAACTTGTCTGGAAAACGCATTGCAATGTTGGGATGTGACGCACTGATATGTCTCTACCAGGGGGGAAAAGGAACCCTTCCAGGGACAGGAGGTGGGTGCAGAAAGGTGTTCAAGCCTTTGGCCGTGACCCGGCTGGTATTACAGGCTGTGGGCAAACATGCAATTCATCCATCATCTCTATGGCTGCAGCGGATCAGGGTTGCCGGGTTTGCGCTTTTAACAAGGCACATGCATGAGCTGAATATAAAATAGAGACAGGAGAAGAGACAAGCAGCTGCTGGAGCCGATGACCACTGATCCTTTCCATGTGAGGGGGTAACCTTTGGTAACCTTGGCCCCATGTCATGTGACAGGGCCAGGAAATAAACCCTAGGCTCTTACCAGCACTCCTGTGCATTACACCTTTATTGCAGTGATGACAGGTTGATGGCTACACTGAAAGGTTCTTTTCCTTTGGGGAGTCCTGTCCAATGTTCAGCTTTATCCGTCCATAAATGCTAAGTAGTATAGGGTCGCTGGGAAAGGTTCCTGCTCCCCCTTCAACCCCCGCATCTGAAGATTGTGACTGGGAAAGGGGCCCCTCACCTGCCTGTCAAAAGCCACTAATTCACTGTCTTCATGGCTGGTTTTCTCCTCCCTGGAAGTGTAGAGAACTTACCTCTGTGGAAGTCTTTCAGAAGGATCTTCCTTCTCTCTCTCCCTTTCATACCTCATCCCAACCCAATGCAGTAAAATACCAGTTAATTTCTGTGGGATTTCCTTGGATGACAGGATATGGCACAGATGCTTTCATTTTAAATAACTCCTCTGGCAGATTAGAGAACACTGTAAGAGTTTCTCTCCTTAACAGTTTTGATAATTACATTAATAAGGACTCTCAGTATGCTGCAGGGTTACAGAGAGAGCTGATGCCAAGGCATGGGAAACCAAGGAAATCAGAAGTTAACTGAAGAAAAAAATAAACTAGGAAGAATGCTAATCACAACTTGTGAGCTCAAAAATTTTTGAATGCTATTATTCCTTCTTTTACTCCACCCCCCCACAGCCCCTAGCTCTCCTTTAATTACCACTCGTGGGAAAGGTAAGCTGACCGGTTTGATAATTCTCAGCACCACAGCAAGTGGTACAAACGAGTTTAAACTGGAGATCCTGAAAGCTTTCTCTTTGCATAAGACAAATTTATAGCTTGGAAACTAAATATTTGTTCAAAGAACTGTTGAAGGTGTTTGAGCACACAGGAGAGATGAAATGGCAGATTAAATATTTCATTTACATGCGATATGCATAACATTAAGTCCTATCTTAATTCTTCACCTGTTTTCTGAAATCCTTTGACAAACACAAGACATTTCACCTCACTCTTTTTATTTTAAGTGGCTTTCATGATGGTTTAAGTATTTGGTGTGTTGTGTGGAAGTATCCTAGGAAGGGTGCAGACTCCAGTCCCTAACAGGAGTGCCACAGGCTGCAGGAGGGTTGATGCCTTCTTTAGCAGACATTTCCAACATTCTGCTACTGAATAAGGATGCAACTTCACCCAGGAAACCAGATCTGACTCCAGCGGGCATACAGATGCTCTGTGGATAAGCTCTAGATGAATGTTTATAAATAGAGCAAAGAAGCAAACAAACAAGCCAATGGCCCTCCCTACCACAGAAACTCAACAAAATTTCTTTGGTAGCAAATGGGTTCAGCAATTTTGGGGCTTCTAGGTGTTCAGTGCAGTGTTTACTTTTGCACAGCAAGCCATATAACACAGGCTTTATCAGAGCCACCATTTCCACCTCCGGGGTTTTTTGGTTTTGGGGTTTTTTTTTGGCAACTTGCTGAGCTACCATGAAACTGTGATCTACAGCTCACTCAACCAAAGCTGCACAACAGGGTGGCAGAGATCCATCCGTCTTGTACACACACTTGTGCACACAGACACACACATGCACACCATTTTCTCCTTCCCATCAGTACTGTAGAAGAGGAGAGAACACTTCTGTGGGGATGGTGGTCTGATGATCTCCCACAGTCTGCCTCCAGGAGAAATACATATATTTATCCATAGTTTCAGGTGATGACTTCGGCATACAAACTACTTGTAAACATGCAAATTTATATTTCATCCATAGTTTATTAGAACAAAAGATATTCCTTACTTGCACTTCTAATAGAAAAGATTAAAACAGTAACAAATGTGAGCATTAGTGACTTTCAAAAGGGGTTTTTATTCTTTATGCACTAGATGTCTAAACTTAACATTTTGACGTAGCACACAAGCTGTGATCATAAAACGAGTTTTACTGGGAAGCCATGTTTTCTTTTTGTGTATCAGACTTATTTTAATTAATTCTGGGTATGTTCCAAGCACTGTGTTAGAGATTAAAGGCAACTGCGCACCCCAATTAGCAGCCAGTAAGTAAAAATATTTTTTTACTCTTTCTAAGTAAAAATATTTTCGAGGGGCAAGAAGAAAGTGGAATAATTTCTGTTCATTAGCAGTAGAGAACTGGGATGGGGTTTTTTCACTAAACGGTTATACCTTGATTTTGAGCATCTCAAGATTTAAAACGAGTGACCATGTGAAAATGAAACCCAGTGCAAAAATACCCCTCCAGGAATCGCTTTCTATAGAGGAGTCGAGCTCTGCAGTAAAAAGCATACTGACTAGTAAAACGTCGCGACTGTTCACGACTCCAAGCTCTCCGGCAGAAAACCTAGCTCTGGGGCACTAATCTCTCCTTTTTTCATGCAAAACTTTTCAGCTGCAGTCGCAGTGCAGGCCGTAAAAACTACTGCTTCCCTTGAACCAAGGCAGCAGAAAATTCACGCTGTTCTAGGGGGACAGTCGGCCGCGAGGCTGAAAGAAGTCGCGTTCAGAAGGACTTTACCAACTCTTTCACTGTACAGTTCCTCTGCGCGAGAGCAAATCGTGCCTTGTGTGCTCTGTAAGAGAGAGAAGTTTTTCCCTTCGGAGCAATATGGAGTTTACCAACTAAAAATTGAGCAAATAAATCTCGAAACTGTATTTCAGGGTGTGTTTTACACCTGAAAGACTTGTTTTAATTTTCACATTTTCACAGAGGCCTATAAATCTTACTTTTCACCTGCTTAACCTTCTGAGGAAAAACAAAAACAAACAAACAAACAAACAAACAAAGGAAGAAGAAGAAATAAAAAGGAAAGAAAGAAAATAAAAGAAAAGAGCAGCGTCAGCCACAGTTAAACAGCCGGGTGAAACACAGCCCGCCCTGCCTCACGCGGCGGCGATGGGCCGGGAGAGCCCCGCGGTGCTGCCCGTGCTCCCAGCGGGCAGAGCGGGATGGACGCTGCCCGGCGCGGTGCCCACGGACACTCCGGTAGCCCGTAGCCTCGCTTGCCACACGGCTCTCCTAAAAGCAGAGCTCTCCCCGGTGCCTCGGCATTGCCCATCGTATTCCCCCTCCGCCACGTCGGGTTAAATGGCCGGCGCCTCCTATTAACTTTCTAACGAGCAGGACCGGGGAAGGAGAGTCACCCACTCCGGTTAAACCACCTCAGGATCCCGACAGGGACCCCGACGACTGATTTATTCGCTGCTATTGTTTTACTGGACAACATTCGCTTCCCGAGAAACCGGGCTTCTCGTCTTCATATTGTTTGGAAATATCTTTGAAAATAGCCCATCTGCCCCTCGTTTCGCCAATCGTAACACCTCTTTGATTTGAAGGAGAGAAAGCTTAGATCCTGCTTTTTATTGAAACCAGCGGAGGACCTTGGGAGCAGGGGGCGGGAGGGAGGAGAAAATGGGAGGGGGAGCAGGGCTGGGGGCCGCCGTCGGTCGGCGTTAATCACACATCCACTTTGCCAGGAGAAGACAGTGCCGATGCGTGCGGCACACATGTTTCGGCGGCCGCGGTCCCCGCATCACCTGCGGCCGGCAGCTGGGCCCTGCGCGGGGAGCGGCGGAGCTGCCGGCACCTGAGCGGCCCCGCGTCCCGCCCGCCGCCAGAGTCGAGTAACACGCGGGATTACAGACTAGGATGAGCCCGTAGATGCAGGTTTACCTCCCGCTCCCCGGGGCGGTTCCTTGCTGGGGCAGCCAAGGGAAAGTACAGGGATGCAGACTGGTTTCTGGGCGGAAAGCCTCGCTTGTAGAGTTGAAACTTCAACATTTCCCTGGAAACACTTCTTCATAAGACTTCTTTTCAAAGACACACAGAGCCCCTGTCATCTACAAACACATCTGTGAGTGTATAGATGTGTTGTCTTGTACATGTAAATTCGATAATATGCACATCTCTTCTTCGTGTAAGTGAATTTCCTGCTACCAGATTTTCCTTGTGCAGTTTGCCCTTCTCTTTGATATGCCAGGCTCTGCCTTTAAATATCATCCACGACAGAGTTTTTTGGGGCGAACTCCATGGGAGAAGAATTTATTAATCTGAAGTAGTCCCTGCCCTCTGCACTGAAAATAACACAACGTAATAATTGCAGGACTGTGGCTTCATCACAAATCCGAGCACAGAGCACAACCCACATCCTGGTCCCTATTCCAGTGCCCCATGAATCGGGCGTTTGTGTTGGCCTATGTGAGTGCTAGTTATTCCGGGCTGGACAAAAGTCTCCATCAGCTCCTGAAGGCGTAGCACTGGTGGGAGCAATGAAAACGCTTCCTTGTGGGCTCCCTCGCTACTAGCATGAAGGGTAAATTGTCTACCGTGGCGAGTCGCCTTTGCCGGGAAAGGGACAGAGAGACGGGAAGGATGGGCAGGAGACACGGGAGCAAGGATCGCGGTGGGACCCCGCGCAGCAGATATCTCGCTGCTCCTTATGGGTGCACGCACGCACACACGCAAATGGTGCGCGCTGCACTGCCCGCTCTCAGGACCTAGGCGAGGGATACCCTCGTGGTCGGCCGGCGGGGTTGCCCTCGCCAACCCAGGCCGGTGCCCAGCGGGATGAGTGCATCTCCCTGCCAACCAGGCTTTGCCCGGCCCCGCTTCCCCACCTCAAGGGTACAGCTGAAGTGGGAGAGCGGAAACAGGAGGTCCCACCACTCGATACAGCTAGCATGGAAACTAGCCGGTACATATATACATGTATTTCTTCCAGGGGTGTTGGGATGAGGCAGAAATGTTTGGCTCTTAAAATTTCCGAGCTTTCCCTTTTTTCAGTACTCTGTCCGTGACGGTGTGATCCGTCTTACCCTGATATAGAGAAAATAACATTAAATTGAGTCTCTTTTCATAGCTTTTCAAATGTCTGTCCTTCTTGCAGATTAAACGAGCGGCCGCTGGAAAGGAAAAAAAAATCCCAATGCTGTGAAAGGAATAAAACTCTTAAGTCCATAAAGATGAAATGTAACAAGTATGTTGAATACATAACGCTGCTATATAACAGTTTCAATTAGTTGAGTTAGTCCTCTGTAACGTCTTGTAAAGGTGTAAGGACACATTTACAGTAAAAGCAACATAATGTTCTCAACTGTACGAGTTAATTATTTCCAGATCCTTTTTTTTTTTTTTTTTTTAGAAGTGAGTTTCACAAGTAAAGGCTCTATCCGGGTATAAAACAAGTGATGTATTTTTCCAGCATTAAACATCTTGAGTTCATAATGAGAAGTGGAGGAGAGAATGGACAGTTAAATAATTAGACTCAGGGACTTCAGAGAGGGAAAAAAAAAAAAAAGAAAATAAAATAACAGCCTTTTGTCTTTCGGAGAGCCGCGATTATGGCGACCGTGTCTCCTTCCCTCTTATTTATCTCTATTCAATGGCAACAGTACATAAGGCAATAACGCTACCTAGCACGGCCAGTCACGGAAGGCAGTTGTGTGTAACCAGCGGCCGGGAGGGAGCGGGGAGAAGAAAATTCCTCCCCTACTATTCACGAAATCCCGAGAAAATTTGCGAAAAAGCTCATCTCGAACTGAACGCGTTCAAACTTCTGGAAATAGCCAGGGTAAAGTCTCAGGAATGTCGCAAGGTCCGTGCACGACCCCAGGTCTCTGTGCCCGCAGCTTTGCCCCTCTCCACCCCTCGACACCCCCACTCTGCCGTTCCTCCCGCGGGGAGCCGTGGGGAGGGTAGCATCCGCCACAGGGCTGGGACAGACCTCGGGAGGAAGGTGTCGATACCCTGTTCGGTTCCCTCCTGCCGCTCCTGCAGTGTGACTGTCTGTTCACCCTCATGTTTTTTAGGCTATAAATGTCGCGACTACTTTGTTTGTGAGGAATTGAACTTGCTCCAGCTCCCAAGTGGAGCCGAAATCTCATTTCTCCCCCTTGACACTCTGCTCCCTAGCTGGACTCGTGTGTTTCTAAACACCCCCCTCAAAACGAACTGCACTAACCCACCTCCCTCCTGATAGTTTTCCCTTAAAATTTACCTTATATTTAACCGTATTTTAATTTTCCTAGGTGTGGGTGTAAAGTCTCAGCCGGTCAAAGCGGACATGAAAGAGAATAACAAAGGCGGATGGGATTTCCCAAGCTTAGGCCTTTCCTGTGACGGAGTTCAGGACCTAAAACTCCATGTGAAAGGCTTGGCTTTAGGTCCCTGTGCTCCACAGCTTCCAAGACTAAGATGAGGCTGACCAAGGATCCCTTGGAAAAAATCAAGGCGAAACTTAGCTGTCACTAATTTATACTGACAATTAAAAAGCCCACAAATTCCTCTCTTTTGTATGTGTTCACTTAAATTTATCTGATTTAAAACCAGGTGCTAGTAGCAAACAAAATAAAGCATTCCGGATTTCTCTTGAGGATACATTATTTGTTAGAATATTTTGTTCATGATAAACCAAACTCAGTTTGGGCTCTCACACTGCACCAAGACCAAAGAAAAAGTCTGCAGATTACGTTAATTTTTTTAAAGCAATCTATTACAGCATCACTGTTTGCAGAAAGGGAACATACACACAAACATATGTATATATAAAACTTGTCTAATCTTCTGTATAGCACATTATGCACACACATATTCCAGGAGAGGTGAAGTGGTGCTTAACAGTAAGGAACATTTTCCCAGTCCTGTGGGAAGTCTGGAGTTGCCCGATAGAACTAGAATCCCAGGAGACTTGATTTTGGCTTGATTTTGGTGTCTGGTTTTCACTTCTCTCTCTTTTTTTTTTTTTTTTTTTTTTTTTTTTTTTTTTTTTTAT
>VXBC01012695.1:296138-306924 GCA_013399945.1 Ploceus nigricollis | reverse complement strand
AAAGAAACAAAGAGAAGGAAAAAACCTCGGGATGGTAGGGGGGGAAAGGGATTTAATTTCTCAAGGGGTTGGCAGACTTGATAGAGGCTGGAGGGTCGGGCTCTGGGGGATACACCCGGGAAAGAACAGAGCTTTCNCGAAGCGCCGAGTGGCGATGGCGGCGCCCCGCGGCGCGGCCCCCCTCGCCCCTATTGGAGGCTCCCAGTGCCAGTCCAGCCCCGCCCGGGTTCTGCTCCGGTGAGACTGGCCCCCGACCGATTTCAGTCCCGCAGGGGCGACCCCACAACCTGCCGTGCTGCTCCGCCCGGTGCCTCGCTCCCTTTGGCACGGGAAACCCAAGCAAGGATACCCACGCCCCGCAGCCTCTGGGGCTCTGTTTACACTTGCAAATCCCTGATGGTTATCGTCAGCAGGGGACGGGAGCCTGCCCCGACCGCCGGCGGGGCCACCCGAACAAGCCGCGACACGCGCGGCGCTGGGACCCGCGGCTCCGGCGGGACGGCAGACTCCCGAGCTTACCCGAAACACTTCTTGCTCCTTTCTGGGTCACAGATCTCAGCAGGAGAAGGTAGAAAAGACAGGATGAGAGATGGGTAAAGCACACGTAGAGCTCGGCTCCAGGCTCCCCCAATGCCATGGCAGAAATTCATGCTTTCATTTACGTCGCGGGGAGAGGACGGAGTATCCGGGGAAGGTGGGGGAGGCGAGTGAGAGGCGTTGACCTTGAGTTTTAAAACATGTACCGGCACTATAGCGACCGATCGTCCCGTGACCGGGGGTCGCAGGGTGTCCCTGCCTAACAAACAGGCGGCTTCTCTTTGGGCACGACCAGGCACATCCAAGCTACAGGGAGACCTAGTGCCAGGATTGCTTCTATTTTGCGGAACGTTGGGTGGGTGTTTTCTTAACTGGGTATTCTCCTTCCGTTCCACATTCCCTCTTTTTCTAAGGAGTTCAGATCACTCCAGCATCTTAGTTGCTACCTACTCACGTTGCAGCTGAGATGTGGGAAGCCCCATCCTCTGCCCAAATGATGAGGATGCTCGGAGATCTCCGACTTGTGAATGCTTAAACTATTGTTCTTCCAGGCCACACGTTTTTCTTTCACCAGATAAAGTTTTTCTTGTTTTGTTCCTTTAGTGACTACAGATGCCAGACTTATATTTCCACACCAGATACCAGAAATCTCTTCTGATCCTAAAAAGCCACCATCTTCCATAACCTTATTTTCTATTCTTTCCTTGACCCTTTCTGCCCCTCAAGTTGCCAGTCACCTGTCGTTCCCAAAGGCTTCCCTGGCTTGCAGGAATGCTCCTCACCTCGGAAGCAAAACTGTCTCTTTGGATACCCAGCAAAGCAAAGAGACATCTTGCAATGTGCACACAGGTTTGAATTATTAGGCTGTAAATTTCGTACCGTGATAAAAGCTTCAGCTGTGTTGTTCAATATTAAAGCTTTTGGCAATAGCATCACTTGGGTTTTTTACTTCCTTCAACCCCCGCCTCAGACCTACATTCCCCTCTCACAGATTTCTGAGAAAATCTTTCATGTTTTGTTTTAATATCGCGTATATACGTTTCAGGTTTCTTAGCTGGTATACAAATGAGAACGGACATATGGCAAGAACATTTGATGTCTGAAAACGGGCAGAAGATACTTGCTAACCGATTTCCGCTGTGGAGTTATATGGGATTCTCTTTTTATATGCAGGCAACTTTTATGTCAGCTAGGATATTCTTGCTCACAGTTTTTAAGGTTTCGATCCTGTGGTTATTGTTTAAAAAAAAAAGTAGTACAATCGATAACACACACAACTCCCCAGTAAATGCAATTTAATCTTAATTCTCTGATTGGAATACTTGTATACATAACTTCGTTTTTCCATCTAAGGCGGATTTGCTTTTCCACTTGGCACGGTCGTGCCATTTACAGAAAATGAGACTTTGATTGAAAGCTAATTATGAATTTACAATTACTCGATTAGCTAGACACTGCCCAAACTTTGTAGGAACCTCAGCACAAACTTCTGACCTCTCTTTTAGCGACTCCAAGTGTAGACACAGACCTGGAACCCCACTCTCTCCAGAATCCCGCTAAAATTCATAGGTCAAACAAGCTCCCTCTCCTTTATTTGCCAAATATTTACATCACACAAAGTGGTGATGACGTGTCTGCTCATGCCTTCATCAGCTCACAGTGACATTTTTCCTGTGATAAAACTTCCTGACGGATTTGGGAGCTGGGGTGGAGTGTTCCCCCCTGCAGTAGGTGGGCTGCCGGGCCCGGGCAGTGAGATGTGCCTTCGTCCCTCTGGTCCCTATACCAATGGTCTGATCCGCTCGACCTGTCTGGCTTCTCATGTCTGCACACACAGGTTTCAGATAGGATCCACGTCCACACGGCGCGAGGGACTTCTCGAGAGAGAGCCCCTGGGCGGAGAATTTGTTGACCTGGCAACAGCAAGAAGCACCATTCGGCTGATATAGATACTTCAGTGAGCAAAGGCGCACCAGCCTTTATGTTTCCTTCGCAACGTGACCTATGATATGTAGCTTTATGTTACATCCAGCTGTTTGAGGGGACGGAGGGGTCGGGTTCTTCTTTTCTCTTTTTTTTTCTTTTTTCTTTTTCTTTTTAGGAGGGCTGTGTGGCAACGGGCCGCACCGGGAGATGACAGAGGATTTGACATAGTCCCCACACGCATCAAGAGAAATTGCAAAGAAATACGGTCTTGTGAAAGTGGATGACAATTGGTAATTGCTGGCAAGCAGCGAGTATCTTCCCCACAATAGGAAGGAAGCGGCTCCGAGGGAGGATGTTGGCTCACTGGCAACAGGGCAGCTACCTCTGCAGGAAAATGGCCTCGGGCTCCGTGCGAGGGGACGGGAGAATTTCTTCCTTTAGGTATCTGCTCTAGAAGACCAGGGGGCATGCTTGGCTAGAGACGAACCTTTATTGTTCAGCCGCTCGTTATTTTGCATGTCAGAGGAGTTGCTATGAAACCACTCCCTTTTCTCAGTGCCATTATTGGACTAAATATACTTTGGCTCCTGGGACTTTGCGAATTGTCTTCGGAGCGTGGGAATCTTGGCATGTGCCCTCAGCTCCCCTCCAGTCCCTTGGCACCAGCCTGGCTCCTTCTCCCCGGGTATCTCTGCAAAGGCTCCCAGGACTACATTAGGGTTGCTTTCGCTGGGTTGAAACCATCGCCGCTCTTCCCCCGTCCCTCTTTCCGTGGTGAGAGTGGAAGAGTTTATACCGCCACATCCACGCGTGAGAGTGGATGTGGGGGCACAGGGTGGCAATGCCAGGCGGGGCCGGTGCTCTGGCTAGCGGTCATCCTCAAGGGCTCCAAGCCAGCACGCTCAGACAGATGAAGTTCGAAGCCCAGATGAGAAGATCTAAGTCCAGGCGTGGGCAGATGTGAACCCCTGGAGTCTGCTGTGTGCGGGTTAATTAGGGTCTGAATCCCCTCCCGCCTTTCCTGGTGAGCCACGACTCTCAGTTTTTAGCTGATTCCAGAGTAAATAACATCGTGGAAGTACAGTCAGCTGTCGCGTATGTAAGAATGGGATTTAGCCTTCAACAGAGTCACATATGTAACTGCTTATCTAAAGAAGACATAAAATACAATAAGCTTTGGAAAATTTCATGATTCAGCAAAAAGGGAGTAATATGCTTACCCAGAGATGCAAGTTATCGACTAGTCTGCATTTGGCTGGTGTTATGTTTAAAGGAAAACACTGTATAATTCCTATTTAGAAAATGTGTTCACGGTATGGATAGAAAGACATTAGTTCCATCTAACATGAAGAGTAGCAAATGTCTCTCGTCATGAAAGACAGCACGTATTATATATACCTGAGAAATGTATTCTAGGCACTAGAATGCATTTTCTAGACCCCGGGTTTACTAGGATTTTACCAAATAAACTTTTAGCAAAAATGCGTGTGCTTGGTGAAATGTAAAGCTAATCAGAGAAGACGGTATCACATCACGGTATCGAGTAGCGCTCTGCTGGTAGGTGGTTGGTTGGTACTGGGAGCACCCACGACATGGACGAAGGTCATTTAAGCATGCTGAGGACTCAGCCGAATCCAGCTGCCTCTTCCTGCTCGAAAGTGATCACAGGTCCGTGCAGATGGTGCGTTGCTTTACGTGAAACATGTCCCCAGGGCTGTCCCTGCGGGGTCCCACCCACGCAAGAAGGCAGCTCTAGCCAAGCCAGAGGTGGGATGCGCTTAGGGATGGGAAAGGATGCCCCACTCCCCTCCTTGCTCCAGCAGAGGGATGAGCATAGGGTGTGACAAGGCGAGAGGCACGCGTGTGGTCACACAGAGACACCAGCCAGGGCGAGGGGACACAGCACTCGTTTCAAGAGTGCACGCCTGCTGCCCGTGGGTGTGCGATTCCCCACGGCGCTGACGGCCGCGCACCTCCCTCCTCACCCACTGCCGGCAGAAGCCGCTCCGTGCGCCCACAGAGCAGAGAAATAACATCTGCCAAAAACCATCCCCGTCCGTGCTCGAGGGGGTGGAAGGAGTGATGAAGAGGTGCCGAGGCGGGACCGCGGAGCTGCCCAGGGGCAGGAGGCGGCAGCGCGGCCGGGTGGCCGGGCACAGGTGCGAGTGTGCCTCTGGAGAGCCGGCACGGGCCTTCCCTGCCGGGCCACGGGCTGAGGGCAGGGCGGGCCCCGAGGCGGTCCTGCAACCACCCGGCCTGCTGGAGGAGCCAGAGGGAAATGGGATGGCAGCCACGGGACCTCTCCAGCGCCCGCTCCCGCCCCTCTCCACCACATTTGACAAGAGAGGTGTTTGCCAGATCCAGTGTGTTTTGGCTTTGGTTGTTGGTGTTGGGTTTTTTTTTTTTTCCCCATCTCCACAGGCAAGATTTCCACTTGTGGCTCAGGTACCTTCCAGCTAGAGCCATCCTCCCCTCCCGCCAGTGCGGTGAGTCCACGTATCTCTTAAGATATTTCTTAAGAAAGACGCGAATACAGCCCCGAGTATGTACAGTCTCAACAGAGCAAAGGGCTGAAAAAGAGAGGAAAAAGAGTCAGACAGAGCTAGACAGTAGAGATAAACTGCCTCCATCAAGTCAATGTTTTAATCACTCAAACCACTTCTGAAAAGGGAACCAAAAAACCCTCTTGAAGAATGTACTCAAACAGCTGTCTTCCAGTAAAGGCAAACATGTCCAATGTTTCCTGTATGATTTTTTTCTCTCTCTCCCTCTTTTTTTTTTTTTTTTTTTCCCTCTAGATACCGCGCACGGACGTCTTTAACACTGAGAGCCTCATTGTTTCCCTCCCTAGGTGAAGATACGACTTTGAGCTCAGCATGAAAAAAAAATTAAATTAAATTAAATAAAGACTGTGCAACTTCTTGCAGAGAGCAGCAGCGTCCACTTCTGTCCCTGAGCCCCCCTGGTCGGACGTAATGTGTAAATGTCACGCTATTACAAGAAAGTTATGGTGAGAAGGGGGTTTTGGAAACGCTTTCTCTCGCACTGTAAAGGAAAGAGAGACTTCGGCTTCTCTCCGACAGCTTTTCAAAGGGAAATAAAACAGCACAAAGTGGGCCTGAAGCTCAGGAAGAACTTTTTTTTCCTTCCTCTAATGAAAAAGGTGGAGGGATAAGTTTAATTGTAATCAGGCTGCAACAATACACCATGTGATCATGTGGTAGCAATTATTACAAGCTCACAGCAGAAATAGAGAGAATATGTTATTGTAGCTTACTGTACCTTTTCTTTTCTTTTCTTTTCTTTTCTTTTCTTTTCTTTTCTTTTCTTTTCTTTTCTTTTCTTTTCTTTTCTTTTCTTTTCTTTTCTTTTCACAAGAATGTGACCTACTGGTAGATAAGGTGAGAAATTAATTTACCCTTAAAATGCTAAATCTCGAAAATTGGAGGATAAACCAAAGAATATCAAGGAAGAGTAACTTGAGTATAATTTTGTCATCTGTTGCTGTTACACGTTCAGAACATTTCAACTAGACGATGGAATCGACCAGATAATCTACTGCACGGCCAGCCAGGCCTCCTCCTTATTAGAATTTGCTAAGGGAAAAATAAAAACTTTCTCGGCACCCTTGGTGCGAAAGAGCAGACCTGATGGCAAATAAATCCGTCTCAGTTTGCATGGCAAAATTAATTGAAATTATAAGGGGAGGGCTTTATCACTATGTTCAAGCAGCCTGCGGCTGACAGCCGGCAAAGGCTTCTCCTCATCACTGCATTTACACGGCAGTTTATATAAAATATTTTCTGTGGGCTACTAACATCTAATGCCAGACTTCAGCTGCTTTCACCCGCCACATATAAGCAGAAAGCTGTCGCACACCCCCTCTCTCCCTGAAAATACCACGGAAAAAATGTAAAGCAAAGCAAAACAAATCAGAAAAGAGACCTCGCCTGTGAGACAGATTCCACGATCATTCCCATTTTAATTTCTAATCACACTAAATACCTCCAGCGTGTTTCCTGAAGCTGAAAAGCTGAAATATGAAAAAAAAAAAATCCAAAACAAAACACCAAACCCAAAATAACCCGCTGAGTGAAACGATCTTCTGAGACCTGGCTGCATAAAGCTTAGACCGTGTCCCCCACTTCGAGTGAAAGCGGTGACATTGTTTTCCAGCACACCTTTTTCATAGGAGGTGCCGTTTGAATGTTTGGGTCGATGGAAATAGATAGGTTCGTATCTAGTGTGCGCCTGAGGATTTTTAGGGCGCCTTCACAAATTTTCCCGAGCTCTTCCCCTTTTGCATTTGCTGTTACAAATTCTTCTTATTTTGTAATTATCACAGCACCCCCCTTAGCACGCAGTGGGAGGGAGAGAGTTAAGATGTCCTGCGAAACCCGCTCGTAAAGCTGCTTACTTCCATTAGAAACACATGAATATCCTGAAAGACACAGTGTATTTAAAACGGACTCAGGAATGTTTATCTCAATCCCTGATGTTTTAGAAATTGTGGAAGAAAACAGCCGTGACAGTACTGCTCCAAATTACCCTTCTGGCAGGTAAATTTCATTTGCTCATGAAAATCAAATTCGATTAAGGCTCTTGGTCCTGCTATTACTTTACTCCCGCTTCTTCCAAGAATCCTGAACTCTGCAGGACGATTATTATTAGTGACTAAGATCACCCTCTAGCTCCTCCATTATCAACTAAGATCTTTTAGCGGGTTTAGAGGGATTTAACTCCGTGACAAACATATATTTTCAGCAATCAGACGCGATTTTTTTCCTTCATGCTTATTAATTAGCTCTAAGTAGTGCATGAAAAAGTAAGAGTGGATTTCTTCGGGCAACAGTTTGGGATTGGGTTGGATTTTTTTGAGTTTTTTTCTGTATTCGTAGATTGTGATTAACCTACAAGAAATCAGTGTTCTCCTCAGCCGGGCTTTCCCGCGGCAGGGCTGCGGAGGGTGCGGGTGTGTTATCACACAAAGACGGGTCTGGGAGGGGGAAAAAAAGCTTTTTAGATACTGAGCCGACAAACTCCACATTTTCAAAACTTGTCTTTCAACTTAGAGGACTTCTGGTTTCTCTAAGAGAAATCTTAGGGCCTCTTTAGAAGTGAATGAGTGGCCATATTCCTATCACATAAAAAGGTTTAAAAATAGTTTATATTTTCGCGTTTAAGACCATATTGCTGAAGTCCTCACTGGCAAGACTATTCTTAGCTTCATGGCGTCAGGAACACACACAGTGACCTGTTTCAAAGCACTTGTAAGGGCCGAACTCCACTCTCGCTTACACCTGCGAAGTGGGTGAAATGCTTCTGACCACTCTAGATGCAATGAGGTTAAAAAATGCCACTTAAGCATTTTATAATACCTGAGATGAGCATGGCCGTGTACCGCGATGGGTCACTACCATCAGTTAGAAATTGCCTGCCTATGAAAAGATTCAGGACCTTTTAAAATCCTCCTACTTATCATGGTTGTTCATAGTCCCGCTCCCCAAGGAATTAATACTCGTTTTAGAGGAAACGATTCAACAGATGCATTTCTCTCCAAGTTGTTTCACACTCTATATAAATGCAAAGCAGTTCGGAGGTTTGCATTACTTCTCCTGGAAATCGCTATGGTTCTACCGTGCACTTGTATTGCTGTATTCTAAGATTATTTCACAAGAAAAAGACAAAAAAATAATTGGAAGAAGCTTTGATTGGTCTGTCGGTTGCATGTATGGAAGTATTTAATTATCAATTAACTTTTCCAAAGATGCTCATATCAAAGAGTAGCTTCATGTAAACTCCTTTGTTTTGGTTAATTTATCCAGCTCATCCCAAGACTTACATTGTGAGAAGAAAAAGCTCTTCCACAAGTGGTAGGGAATGGTATATGTTCAAGGCAAGGGGGGTAGGCTCGGGAGTGTTTTTATCCTTGGTGTTCATTACAAGGTCCGCGATTTTCGAGGAACATCTGTTCTGCCCGATGCCTTCAGTCCTCACGGGTCCTTTCTAATATTTAATGGCAGATACCCATTAAGGTAGGAAGAAATTTTAGCTGAGGAATTAAAATTGGGTATCGGGCTCATCAAAAATATCTGATGAGGTTTTTCTGCTCTCTCGGTGTCAATAACTTATTAAAAGTCATCTAAATGAGGAAGGCAAAACAAAGCGTGGAGTCCCGTGTCCGACAACACTATTTTTCTGACGGTGCATATGCACCCTGCAGATGTCATTTTTGCCTATTTTGAGGAAACAGTCTCGTTCCCGAAATCCTCCTCACATCATGGCAAACAGGGGAAGAGGACCGTTGTATTACTGCTCTAATAACCAGTGAAAAGCATGGCGTTCTTCCATAATTATTAAATAGACCTCTAGAGTGAGTAAGAGATGCAGAGAAGGGAGAAAAGTAAGCTCTCTAATCTAATCTCCCTTCTTCTAGCACACAGGGCTGGAACAGCCCCAGGAGGATAAACAAAACAAAATAACAACCACCAAAAGTCAGCAGACAGGATGCTCCCCCTTGCCCCCCGCCCTGACACCCCACACACACTACTCGTACAGTTTGCACCGGGGCGGAAAGCTACGGTTTCACACGACTTCTCCCTCCTTATAGAAAGGAGCTTGAAAAGTAAGGGCAGATAAGCGAGAAAATCTCTGTGGCTGAGGGTGAGGGGAGTTCGGAGAGTGGGGGCGGGCTGGGGAGGGGGGTAGAGGGGAGCTGAAGAGATTAGTGTTCTCATGGCTACCCACTTTTTAACAAATCAGACAGATCTTCGGGCTGTGAATGACAGTTCTCACATTGGCTAGACTGCAACTTTCAACTTGACCTTGGCCTCCAGCCGTGTCTAACCCGTATGTAAAACAGCGCTGCCCCACAGAGCTGCCTCCCCTTCCCACTTCTCCTCCCTCGTCCTGTAAAGCGATTTTCAGAAGCAGCCTCGAGAAAACCGAGGGAAGCAAACCGAACGAACTCATGGCAGTCAAGCAATGTTTGGCCGGGGGAATCCACAGGTTTCAAAACTGGAGCCTGAAAGAAAAGGGAAAATATGCGTGGAATAAATATTTGCTTTTAGCCATGAGGAAAAATGCGGAAAAGGGTGTGCAAAGTTAAAGTGGGAACATTTTACTGGCTACAATGAAGGAAAAAAGCGGCTAAATGCTGCCAAATTAGCAGGGGGATGACAGAGACTTCAGGTATCCCAACTCCGGGCACGGAAAAAGCACCTTGAAAAAATATCCTTGGGCGCCAAAGAGCTATTTCTCATGGCTGGCAGCTCTGCGCTAGGCAAGGAAAAGCCTGCTCGGTAACAATGTACGTCCCGGGATTGCTCTGCGCTTGTAGCCATGAGGGCAAAACAATGCTACAACGTCAATGGAAAGCACAATAGGATAATAAATACGCCGAGCTGTCAGACTCAAAACAAAGCAACACGCAATTGGGGGAAAAAAATTAGTTTTCAGGATGGGAGTATTTGTGGCTGTTTTGTGCACACGCGTGAGGGCTGAGAGCTGTTAACGATGAGACGAACGCTGCTTTAGGTCAAGTTTATTGATAGCTCAGTGATGGAGGGTTCTGGGTTCAAGGCTGTGCGCGAAAAGCTTGGGGGAGAACAGCATCCGCGCCGGTGGGAGGTGGGAGGATATTAAAAATTGAAATTATTTCACCCTATGAAAAATTCATCCCGAAAAGAGAACGGAGTTATTGGGGTTTTTTTCTAGCTTTCACTTGCAAAGTGGTACGGCCTTCAAAAAGAAAACCCTATTTTTCAGTCGATAATCCGTTTTGTTTTCCCAGCACACACATACACACAAAAAACGCCGTGAGTCCGTGCACACACCATGCAAGCCGACGTGATATTTTACAGCCGAAAAAGATTCAAGTCGAATCGTAGGCCCAGGGTTTTATTATTACGGCAACAAATAATATCGCGATGAATATCCAGTTAACTCTCCCGCTTCCCAAGACCTTCCTAAAAGATAATAATAAATAGAATGGGGGTTTCCCGGTCAGTTCCTCTTATCTGACTTCTGAGATTTTGTGGCGAAAGGAGCGAGATGGGTCTTGGGCTTTCGACGGGCGGGAAGGAAGGAGGAAAACACCCAGAAAAGACCCCGGGAGGCTCCGTTTCGACAGCCTAATGTGTCCCAGCGTTGCGCGCGAGGAACGATTCTCCTCCCTCAGCTCTCGGTGGGCTCTCCGCGTCACCCGGACGGGGCCCTGCCAACGCTCCCCGGGGAGAGGCGGCGGCTCAGACCGGCGGAGGAAGGGGGTAGAAGGGGTGCGGCTCATCTTCCCCCCGAGACGAGGGGAGGCCTTCGGGGTTTC
>VXBC01012695.1:261238-271908 GCA_013399945.1 Ploceus nigricollis | reverse complement strand
GCAGCCCTGCAAAGGGAAAAAAAAAAAAAAAAAAAAGAAAATCATGGCCTTTGTTCACTGTGCATCCCTGGAGCCACACGGGTAATTATTGCACTTACCGGGCTCCGCTGTACAAAAAGCCGCTCGGGATGCCGGGGGAGGGGGGAGACGCTGGGGCTTCTCGGCGGAGTTAAAGCCTCTGGGCTTTGGGTTAGGAAATGCGCAAAGGTAAGTGTTTTATACATCTATCCGGCATGGAGAACGGTGAGGAGTGTGCGGTGACCGGAATGGTACCCTGCGATGTGGGGTGGCCCTTGCCCTGATTGCTGAGCACCGCGGAAAATAACTGTAGGGAGGGGAAGGGATGCAAAAGTTGGTGATTAGGATGTGAAATAGTATAGAAGGGACTTTCTAAGTTGCAGTTGACCTTTTATTTTCTCTTCGTTTTGGCCAGCCGCGTGGAAAATCCACGTTATCTGGAAATATTTTTTCAGAGTAACTTGTAGCTTTTTTCCACTTATTTAAAAAAAAAAAAGAGAGAGAGAGAGAGAGAAAGAAAAAAATAAGTGTAGCATTGGAAATATTATGAAACCTGACATTTATGTGTGGAACAGTAGGTGTCTTCAATCAAATAGATCTATGGCAACACAGTCTGCAAATGACAGACAATTCTGACGATCTTGTTAGTCTTGAACTATAGTTTAGTTAGGGTCGTTTGGTAACTTTAAAGGGTAGTCTGCTTCCTTGCAGCTGGACACAGATTGTGGTAAACAACTTTTGACATACTTATGCTAAAAACAGTTAATGTGATTGCATATTAAGTCAATGTTCGTGCAAGACCAGATTTAGATTTCCTTTTTCTTTCTTTCCTTCTTTCTTTCTTTCTTAATCAGCACATGTGCTGTAAACAAACAATAGTCACTCATTCTCATGTGCTCAGGGCTGCTCTGGATTGTAGCTTTGAAACTCTATCCTCTCTACGAGTACCCCTAACTCCAGGTTACTTTTCATGCCCATAAAATTTTCACATGTTTTTCTTATGTCTCCATTTGAGAAGGGTGGGCGGGAAGGTGGTATTGTATGGAGAAGATACTGGTTTGGCTACATATTTTAATACACGTGTTTCTTAGGGCAGAGTTTAAAATATCTGTTCCGAAAAAATGAAAAATATTATTTTATCCTTTCTCTTCTGTGTATATAATGCCTGTTGCTTGCAGTATTTTTAAAATTGTGCTTCCAGGGAACTGTTGCAAGTGTAGTTAAACGCACATGCTCAGGCGACAGAGAGCAGTTTCAGATGATTATTGGAACCTATCGATTTCATCAAAGATGCTCCATTAAAAGCTCGGGGATGTTGATCCCTTTTGACTTCCCCTCAGCAATGCCAGGACGCAAGAAGCCACGTGAGAAGCAGGGAGATTTGAGGGTCCCTTTGCAACATTTCATTTTACACCAGTCAAGTTAAACTCCGCATATTTGATCAAATATTTATTTTTCCCCTTGTTGTTTCCCTGTCCCATTCAATACTTGGCTGAATAAATCAAAGGGACCCCAGCAGCAGTTAAAGCGCCCTCTGGTTACGAATTGTTTACTGACGGCCGCGGTCATAGGATAATATTTAAAAAAAACAAGCTTGTTTCTTACAATAACTGTTTATTATTTCACATTATTTGGGTTTGCATGTTTTGGAGGGAAGAGGGGAAGCCAGCTCAGTGTCTACACTGTGTTTAATTAATCGTGTACTCAACTTCAGCACACATACCACATCCAAACCCCTGGGAGGCTTTTTCATAAGCTCATTGGGTTTGTGTTTTGTTGTCTANCCTGGGGGGCTTTTTCATAAGCTTTTTTGGTTTTTGTTTTTTTTTTTTTTTTTTTTTTTTTTTTGGGGGGGGTCACAATCTTTTCATTAAATGCTCTGAAATCGAAACTTCTGGCCAACGTGTGTGTCTGACAGCCAAGCCATACCACAACCAAAAAAAAAAAAAATTTGTATACGCGTTCAGATCTTCTTTAAAGGGAAGACAGCTACAAAAAGGGAGAAAGGCTACAGTTTCAAATGCTTAGTAGAGCTGTGCGGCGCATCTCTCTCAATAGAAGGGGTGCGCTTAAAAGGCAGACTTGGGCGTGCAATATTTTCCCCACACATATATAACCCGATACCGTTGTTGCTTCTGCATGGTGTTTGGGGCTCTCTGGACAATAGAAAGCCCCGTTGTTCTCGTCAGTGCCGGAAAATGGCGAGGGAATAAAGCCCTAATGAATTGGTTTGGGTGTATTTTGTCCTGCTGCACACTAGCATTTGAAACTCGTCAGAATTACTTGCAAAATATGTTCCTAATCCAAATAAGTAAAACGATACATGTATAATATAAAACATAGTTAGGCGAGCAAGCCTCCGGATGGCTGGAATAAAATTAAATCGCAGCCTAATTTTTAACAAGATAATCCGCCAAAACAAGCCTACCTCCCCAGCACCACCACCAGCGTGAAAGAATTTCTAGTAAAGATAAAATTAGTGGGGCCATCATTTGTCACCTAACTTGGCACAGACGCTGTTCCTAAACCTCCTGTCTGAAATCCGCCTTCTTTGGAGCAAATCCAGAAAAAGAAAAAAAAAGAAAAAATAAAAGAAAAAAAAGGAAATAAAAAAGGAATCTGGCACACACACACGTTCCAGGGAGCTGACAGTTCCAATTTTAAATAACTATAGTCTGATCGCATTAATTTTTGGAACTGTATAAAATCTAGTCCACGGCTGTATTCTCAGATAGGCGGCGCATGCACTCCTGCACAGACTGCAAGGCCGTTTACGTTTTCACAAATTGCAGCTTGCCCGTGTCTACAAATAAAAGCATATTTTAATTAGCTCGCAAAATGCGTCTCTGGATTAACAGCGCTGATCTTTTGGGTTATACGGGCCAATAATAAAAAGATAAATCACGGTTTAACATGATACGTTTTGAGATTTCCAGTCAGAGTTTGCTTAGGCTGAGCTGTCGGTTTTTATTTATTCCCTTTTTGTTTTTAATTTTAGTTCAACCAATAAAACGGCTTAACGACGCTATTAATGCATCTATTATATTTTTCTTAGATCAATAAAATTTTATTTTGATAGTATTGTCTATGTACGCCATGAATTTAGATTCTCCGTGAAAACACCTTCTCGCTGGCTTTGATATTTATCAGAATTTTATTTGCTCTGTTTTATAGACCCTCGGATAGCTTTACTTACAGAAGTAGAATTAAAAAGAAAGTAATTTTCGTCCCCTGGCGTCCACAATATTCTTTAAAATTTCTTTTAAATAGGGGTTAAGTTCCAAGGGACACATTGTTAAGAGCTGGTAATGCAGTAGCTGCACTCAGCGCATGCCAAATTAGCTCAGTTTAGTCAGAATTGACCATTATCTTTTATAGTTACGAATCAAGTGAACATTATTAGTTTTACTTCACTGGGTTTGATGACGCTGGTTACTATTTGCCTTGGCCTTGTTAGCGATTAAAGAAAGCGGAGATAATACAACGCCGAGCTGAGTTCATGATCTAGATGGAGTCGGTGCCTTGACCATCAAACGGGCACCGTTTACTGCGGTCAACACAACACCCCACGGCAGCTCCCGCGGGACCTGACACGGGGGTGGGGTAACCCCCTGCTGCAAAACCTAAACGGGGAGGCTAAAAATTCAAAAATTCTCACCGGCCTCTGTGCCTTTTGTCTGATTCCCCTGCACTAGATCGCAGAGGGAGGAGAAGCCAACTCGCGTCTCATCGATGCACTTCCAGTCATTCCGGCTGAAGAGGATTGCAGCATACTTTTTATAGTACTTTCCTTCACTTTAATCCAATTTTTAAAAGGGAGCTGGTTATTTTAAAAACAGCTTTGGAAGGATTTCAAGTGTTTCTCCTCGGTTCCGTATGGCTTTTAGATTTGCAATCCGTTTCTATTTAATTTGGCAAATGCAAAATAAACATACCACAAGAGCGGACTTCCCCAGAGTAATTTTTATACCTGACTTGTGTAGAGAAATGTATTTGGAAGGCGGCGCTGGGGCTCACGTTTCTTTTTATTTAGATCTGTATTTATGAAGCTAAGCCTATTGATAATAGCCTTCCTGTATACCAGCCAATAAACCAGTTCCTTATGTGGTATTAATTTTGTTAGTAATGATATGGTCCTCATAGGAATCTGATAAGGGTTCGTCCATCGCACATTAACACATCCGAAGTTAGTCGGGTTGGGAAATCACGAGCAATGTTACAGGAGGAAATGCGGGAAGGAAAAAAACCTCGAAGGGTTTCTATAGGCTGGGAGATCTAGCCCTGTCACCGCATCCCACGGGCAGGTCAGAAGGAAATCGCGCTGTGATGCTTGCCCCACCACGCTGGAAAAATCAGGCACCTTTCCACAGAGATTTTATGGGTGTTTCAAAGTTGTAGCATCCCCTGCCTGCCCTGCTGCTTTCCGGGGGCGCGGAGGGACGCTGGGGAGGGCCCCGTGGGAAGGGACACTGCCCTCCTGCCGCAAGGATGGATTCCTCCAGGGGAATGTCACGCTGTGGAAAAAAAGCTTTTCCCCGTGGCAGGCAAATATTGCTGGACAAGACCACGTGGGGCTTGACAGACCCGTGGGGCAAGGGGGAAGAAGTGCTCCCTGGGGGTTTCTAAGGCCGAGGATAGGGGCCGGGGAATTCGGGGCGCCGCGCCTGCTCCGGCACCACCCCTCTCCGCAGGCAGCGGCCCCATTCCCGCCGCCAGTGCCCTCCCGGACACGGCAGCCGGGTGCCCGGCAGCGGCTCTCGTCCCGGGCGGTGATGATGCCCGGTCGGCGGCCGCTCTCACCCGCCCAACCTGCTGGAAGCGGAAACCGGCCGACGGCTGCTTCTCCAGGCGGCATGCGGGAGAGAGGAGCGAGTGATGCTCCTCAGGGTTGGGCAGCCAGAACTGGGCAGCCTCAGGCTCCCCTTGAACTAAAGTGCCCTTAGTTCCGCGGGCCAGGCAGTGAGGCGACTTCAAAATGGCATAAGCGAGAGATGATGGAAGTGAAAGCAAGTCATCATTAAGCATTTCATTAAGAAATCTATCTGTCTCTCCGCCTGCGTCCCTGCCTGTCTGCTATCTGTCTGCTACCTCCGCCACAATTACATATTGACTGGACTGGGCTGTCTAGTATCTCGGTATTTATCTAGCTACTCTTATTTCTATTATTTAGTACATTGCTTAACGGAGACGATGCTTTTGAAGAGGCGAAAAGTGAAAAGACCCAAATGGAGCGGGAGGGAGGGGAGATATAAAAATGATCGTCCAAATATAAACACATCAATAAACACGGTGCGCAGCATCCTGCGAGAATCCATTTGAACTGCTTGCGTCTGGATTCTTTCTGTGACATATGTCTGGCTTTATATTTTAAATGGTAATCAGACCTCAGGAAGAATCCAGCGTTAACTAAAGCATTAGAAGCTGCAACCGCACAATCAATCCTCCCAGAGTGGCATTGCTCCCTAAGAGATTCCTCAGCGCAGCGGCGAGCATTTTATCTCCAGGAAAATTAAGCCCAGCCTGGCGTCGTGGCGGTGATGTTAGGCTGCAAGCAGTCCCCTTCCTCGGTAGTTTAACGCGGGAGGCACCAGGCCCCTTTATGGTTTCCAATGATCCGTGATAAACAATAACACGTCTTTTATTTCTTAAAAAAACGAGACAATCAAATAAAATGAGCAGAGGCTGGGCATAAAACACCGGGCGAGCCGTGGCTTTATTAATTTCGTGTGACACATAGGCTGCGCAGGGAGGTGAGCAGGCATTGCTGCTGGAAAGCCCAACCACGGGGAGAGAGGAGCGATAGTAAAAGCTTCATCTGGACACGACTTCAGACTAGGTATAATAAACATCAGGACCGCCGGGCTATTTTATAGCGGTGTGTGTGATAAGAGGGGAGCAAAACTTGGAGCCAGTACCAGCACAGCCCTCTCTTTCCCCTTCCCCTTCTCCTTCCCGGGAGCGCGGCTCCTGCCTGGGCGCAGGCGCTTGCCCATATGGTGGAAGTGCGCGCGCCTGTGTGTATGGAAATCCATATTACACATTAATATACATCTATCTTCCAAATTCAGAGGTCGACCTGAGAGCAGCTCTGTGCATACGAAACCAGACGGGGAGGGGTTGCTGGGGAGGCCCGGGCTTCCATTGGCTGCGGGCGCCTGCCGTGGTGCGGGGGTATCTCTCATCATATTCAGCATGTTTTGCACAAGAAATGTCAGCCAGAAAGGGCTATCTGCTCCCTTCGCCAAATTATTCCACAACAATGTCATGCTCCGAGAGCCCGGCTGCAAACTCTTTTTTGGTAGACTCCCTGATCAGCTCGGGGAGAGGGGAAGCGGCGGGAGCAGGAGGCGGAGGCGGAGGAGGAGGCGGCTACTATCCCAACAGTGGTATCTACCTGCCACAGGCGTCCGATCTGTCCTACGGGCTGCAAAGCTGCGGACTTTTCCCCGTTCTGGGCAAACGCAATGAAGGTACTTCTCAAAGCATGGTCCCCAACTCGCACTCCTACGTGTCAGGGATGGAAGTGTGGCTAGATCCTCCCCGGTCCTGTCGCATGGAAGAGCCGGAGAGCCAGCAGGCCACCTCGTGCTCCTTCGCTACAAGCATTAAAGAGGAGAACTCCTACTGCCTCTATGACTCAGAGAAATGCCCCAAGGGCTCGGCCGCCACAGACCTCGCTCCCTTCCCCCGGCTGAGTGCCGAGGTCAGCCCAGCCAGCAGCGGCGGAGGGGTCCCCGTCCCGGGCTACTTCCGCCTCTCCCAGGCTTATGGCACTTCCAAGAACTACGGCGCGGGGCCAGCCGGGGCTGCCCCTTTCCCTCCGCAGCCCCCCGGCCGCTTCCAGACGCCTCCATCTTTGCCTCCCGTCCCGGACCCGGGGAGGAAGGAGGATGAGGAACGCTCCCCAAGCCCCTTGGCGTGCGTCTCCCAGAGGGAGGACGAGACTCAGGCTTCATCTTCCACCGCAGAGGAGCTCTCTCCAGCTCCGTCAGAGAACAGCAAAGCTTCTCCAGAGAAAGAGCCTGTAGGTAAGCGAATTATGATGGTGATGGTGGTAGTGATGATTAAAGAGAAAGGGAAAAAAAAAAAGAAAGAAAGAAAGAAAAAAATAGTCGTTGAGGATCATAGTGGCATTGAAATGCGAAAGGAGGATCCCAGCTGCCCCGCGGGGCTGCCAAGAAGCGCTACTCAGACTGACCTTCTGAACTTTGTAATATTCGGGCATGGGGTTGCCGTAAAAATTAATGTCCATCCTATAGCTTAAAACCCTTAGAGCCTCCGCTATGGGCAACTTTAGCCTGCATGCTGCTAAAATATATAGAAAAACAAGATCAATCTCTCCCCCGTGATGTGAAGGTGCCTACCAGATAACAGAGATGTTTGTAAAGCATCCAAAATAAGCAATAGGCAGTGCCAATAAATAAACCTATTAACGCGGTAAGTTATATTTTACGATCCAGAATGCTTTTCGGAATAACAACCGCGCTGAAATGTGCCATCTATGAGCTGCTATCAAATTAGACTGATGAATGCACGGCGAATATCCTTCAGCATCTACACTAGATAACAGAGCTGTTATTTATACATTTCCTTATTTATTTCCCTTTCGTGTCCCCATGGCAAAAAATAACTCCCCTTTCCCAGACGGCAGACTTTGCAGGAGCTTCTCTCCGTCCGCCTTTCGGACGCCCTTTTATTCCTTTCAGGAGAACCGTTGGAAAGTAGCATTTAAAGAAAAGAAAAAAAAGAAGGGTCAGCGAAAAACTGTTAGAGAGTCAACCCCAAACCACTCTGAGCCATCAAGGGATTGGTGTTACCTCTTTCCCAGTCAGTTCCACTGATAGAAATCACCTCAAAACGTTTTTATTATTGTTATTACTGTATTTTTTCGTCCCCGAAATGGTTGGAAATGAGAAGGCCATGGCGAAGCTCTCCGGAAAGGCAGGGGCTGAAGGCAGGAAGGCTCCGGCTACCCAGCTCACCTTGTTTTCCACCTCCGTAGCACACTTACAAAGTCCGGATCCAGAAGCTTTGTTTTTTTGGAAGCAGGTGCCTGGGGGGAAGGAAATAAGAGTGCAGGCCCTTCACCAACTGCCCCCAGTACCAGAGGGCTCGGAATGGCCGACAGGGAGAGGGTAGGAGCTCGTTTCGGAGGGTCGGAGGTGTACTACAATCTGGGGCACGCTGCCCCACCAGAGGTTTTTGAGCAGTGGCAGTTCTTACCCGGACATATCCAAAACCTTTGGGAAACCGTTTTGAAGCTCTCGGTTCCCTCAAGGACGCCCCACATTCCAATTCTCCGCAGCTGGCGGAGTGAGCCCATCGCACACACAGGCACAGACACACGCACAGACGCTCCTTCCACCCTCTCCCCCACAGATCTTTGCCTCCTACCCGATGGTAACGTCCATTTTTTACTTTCTCAAAACTAGGCAATTCAAAAGGAGAAAATGCAGCAAACTGGCTCACGGCAAAAAGTGGCAGAAAGAAACGATGCCCCTATACCAAGCATCAAACTCTCGAGCTGGAAAAGGAGTTTCTATTCAATATGTACCTGACTCGTGAGCGTCGCCTAGAGATCAGCCGCACAGTCCACCTCACAGACAGACAAGTTAAAATCTGGTTTCAGAACCGCAGAATGAAACTGAAGAAAATGAACAGAGAGAATAGGATTCGGGAGCTCACAGCCAACTTTAATTTCTCTTGATGAACCTATAAACACGTCTTTATGGTTTAAAGAGCCAGTATCATTTTCCTAGGCTGTATTCATCTGCACCTGTATGGATTAACGAATTTAGGCGCTCTCAATATGTCCTTAACCTCTTAAGAGCTACTTTGGGGGGTGGGCGGACTGAAGTCACGCTAAAGCACAAAATGCCGTGTGTGAACCTCCCCTCTTCCTTCAGCTTTTCCCGGGGCCAATTTGTTCCTCTAAGCTTTGAAACACAAAAATACCATTTCAAGAGCTACAAATATGTTTCTCCCTATCTGTCTCTCTGAAAAGCAAACAATCCTGGTTAAAGGTGCATTCTTTTAAAATATAAGTGCTGTAACTTGGACTGTACGTAGCTGCACAACGAAGAATTTAAGCATTGCCATATTTCTATATTTTGGGAGCTTTCCCCTTCTCTGTTTGCCTTTTCTCCCCCTCCCCCTTTTTTCCTTCGAAAAGCGGGACATAAAATAATGAAATGCAGGCATTCTTTAAAAGGGTTTCACGGGAACGGGTGTTAGGAGTGATTTTTCTTTTTTTTTACACTTTACCTTAAAAGCCAATATTACAGCTTTAAATTTGGCCAGGAAAATGAAATATCTTCTCTTTAAAGGTATAAAAGATTTCGTTTTACTCATGGACTAAATTATTACACTTACCTCTGAATTTCTCTCGCTGGTTGTAGATATTTACTTAATGTAGTTTTGCTTAAATATGTGAATTTGGTGATTTTCTTTTGTGTCTATATATAACGTTACCATTGGTAACGCATGACAAGCACACAGAAATTCCCCCTTGAAAAGAAAATAGTCACTTTTTTCCTCACTAATTTCACTGAAAGTATATATCCTGAACATCAGATGGACTTTCTGAGCCAGAGTCTGAGATTGCGAGGGAGAATATGTTCGTCTTCCTTTATACTGTGAAGTTACATTCATTAAAGGGTCAAACATATAGGTGAAAAAACTTTAAAAGATTTTAAAAAAAGAAAGAAAGAAGGGGGAAAGCTATAAATACAGATATGGATAAATGTTTATTATTATTAAAATGCCGATACTGTTTTAAGCAAATGCATTATATCGTTATTATAAATGTTAGTTCTAGCTATATCTAGTTCTTACCTTAAATCGGAATAAATTAATATTGTAATGCTGCTGTGCGTGAAAAAGACGATGTTTATGTTCTCATAGAAGAATAAAAAAACCGTGGAATGAATCCTTTTAATTTTACCTCTTTTTGTGACTGTTTATCCTCAGGTTCTACTTTATGTCTTCGAGAACTTTTACAACAGGAATAGTTGCCTAAACCCCCCGCAATTACTTTAGGAATCTATTTAAATATTACCTAGACGGTCGTAATTTGTCTGGGCCATATAGCGATGGTGCTCTAAGGTTTGTCGGCTTTTGTTCAGTTTTATGACTTGCTAGTATATCTGGATTGTTGCTGTCTTGAACGAGTGGTTTCAGTTGACTGAGGAACTGCATAGACTGAGGAAGCAAATTACTATTTCTTGAGGGTAGGGAAACGATATATTTCTTCTCTTTTTTTTTTTCTTTTTTTTTTCCTTTTTGTTAATCGAACACCTACAAGTGTGCGGAGATCTTTAACTGCAGAGGACGTTGACAAAATTCTAGCTTTATCTCAGGGCTGAGAAGAAATCGTAAAGGTGAGATCATGGGGAGGGAGGGGGACCCCAGCCTCGCCTCCCTGCCAGCGGGCCCCTCCAGACAAGGCTATTCCATACCTGGCTGCATGTGGAAGAGCTTATTTCACNCTGAGAACTGCTCTGTGGTTTAGGTAGTTTCATGTTGTTGGGGCTCCACCTTTCTCTCTACAGCACGAAACTGCCTTAATTACTTCAGTTGATATCATCACCAGGTATGCTTGGTGCGAGGGTCCTTTCTACTCGAAGAAATCTTAGCGCTGAAGTGAACTGTAG
>VXBC01012695.1:220797-231219 GCA_013399945.1 Ploceus nigricollis | reverse complement strand
AAAAAAAACACCCAAAAACAAAAACAAAAACAAACAAAAAAAACCAAACCACAACCCAAACCCCGAAACATGTGCTTTGTTAAAATACGCTGCGAACTCCAGGGTGTGTTTGCATCATTCTAGAATTTCTCCTGTGGTTTCATTGAGTATATTTTAGGACAGCCATGTCCAAGCCCTCTGCGCCTATTAGTAACCCTCTCTAACCCTCTCTAGCCACATTCCCACTCTTCACCCTTCAAAGATTTTTGGTTTTCTTCGCTAGAATTAGTTTGCTATAAACGTAATGTTACTTACCCCATCAGAGCTTGAATGGTTAACTCTTCTGAGCTTCTAAGAGCAACTAAAGATTTGCACATTTACTGACTGGTTACATTGATGCCTTCCCTTAAAAGTTATAAAACAGTAAACTTTATAAGCCCCAGTTCCGGCTATATGACATTTGGGTGCCAAATGAATAGGGTTTTGTCTATGAATTAGATCGTAAAATCATCCATAGCACAGACAGATAGGCTCACTGGCTATAAAAAGTCACGTGGTGCCATTAAAGTAAGTTTTATGGTTTTGGGGAGTTGACATCCAACATTATATACCACATAACATATAATCTCACTGACGCTGGACTTCATTTGACTCTTTTGCAGGCTACGTGTGCCTCCTGGCCATTCAAATTGTCAGGTTTAGGGACAGAAGTATCCAAACCACAAGTTCTCAGTACTATGTGAAAAATGGCTCCTTGCAAGTCAAAGGTAAGTTTTGTGCACAAGTTCCTTAAAGTTTATTTGTACAGTGGGGAAACCGAGGCTCCTGCTCGCTCTCGCTGCCTCTCGCCTCTCTCTTTCTTTCTCTTTCTCTTTCCCTTCCTCTCCGCCTGGAGGTTTTCAGGACGGTCCCACCGAGCCCGAGAGGCAGGATCAAGCACTAATGATCCAGGTTGTGCTGCAAATACCTCCCCCCCATCCCTTTACTCGCAGCAGCTAGCTCTCTATTTTAACGATCAAATCAAAGTAAACCACAATAAGCGACTTTGGCAGAGATGGATTTTGGGGCCTAGCTTTAATCACTTTGACTACCGCAGAAGATAATTACTTCCTTTGCTCCAATAGACTCTCCAAGTTTGGAGAGGTTTTGTTTAGCAAAGAGTAGTTACTGCAGGCGATTAAAAAAAGGGGGAAACAAAATAGATTGGGCTTGATATTATCTGGGCAGTATCTTATGTAGGCATGATAGAGTTGGAGGCGTGATGATATGGTAATAATCTTTGGATTGGTGAAATATGTTGCACATCAGAGCCAGTATTAAAATGGCACAGACTGTACTTAGAGTACTTAGATACATATTTTCTGCATTGGGTTGTGCAGAAAGCTTTAGCTATGTGTATATGTACATCTGTGAGTGCGTAGTGTGTTTTGGGGATGTGCATTTATAATGTTGCTATAACTTTTTCCTGATTCTATACATAACTGCATAAATATAAATGTATTTAAATTATATGCATGTGTGCCTGCATGTACAAATCAGTTTGTACTTCTGTGTAAAGCTGTGCAGATGCATATATGTGTCTAATACTGGTGTATTCATGTACACAAAGGGTGTGTACGTGTGTACACATATATATGTTCCTGTGACTTCCTTTTTTTTTTTTTTTTAAGCGAACCAATTGACTGTAACTTGTAGCATTAATACAAGAGACTACAGGTCATTAGAGTGCTGCAAATTATGAAATACGGGCTTGGTTTATTGAAGATTGTAAATATCCCCCTAGCTCTGCTCTCTCCCTTTCTGCCTTATATTGCTGGCTGCCATTGTGGGGTAGGCCCCAGCTGCGTGTTTACTTCAACATTCTTTTTATTTAAGTGGACTGTTCTCACTAGAGTGTGATTACTCAGCAATAAACTTTATGGCCGGATTTAACTTCAGTCTTTGAATTTCCAGGACTTGAATGAAAGGGTGAAAGGAACTCTATCTTTCTCTGGGTAACATTAAGGCCTGATCCTTATCCTCAGAGCTGTTACTTTGGCGAGTGATCTCAGGGGTATAAACAGACTAGTCAGGGGCTACGGTAGAATTCTGAGAATTGCCTATTATCTATCTATCTATCTATCTATCTATCTATCTATCTATCTATCTATCTATTTTCCCAAACCAGCTGTGGATATCTCTTTCTCTGCACAGGTTTGGAGTAACATTGATTCAGCAGATTGCATTGTTTTCTTTTATGAGTCATAAAGTCGGGTTTGCAAAAGAATGTAATGGTTTCATGTGAGAGATGGGCTTTGTTTTATTTTGCTAGTGCTATGCCATTTGAATGTTGTGGTTTAGGCTGGTTTGGCTACTGTAAGCGAAAATGGGAGAAAGGTGCAGGGTTTTAGGAGGCTAAGGTTGTTGTGTACCTCTGCATGGTCTGCATATTGCTGACTGATTCCTATTTTTAATTTATTTGTCTTTAACTTCAAAGAAATGGTAGTATCTAAGGTAGGTTCCTCGCAAAGAGCTCAGCTTTAAAAATATTTAATATTTAAAGTCAACCCTTGCAGAAGATAAATAGAGTCTGATGCCTTTGTGTCTGTCGATCCTTCCTGTCAGCACTAAACAAACACATCTGCATATATTTCATACTAAAAAAATGAGAAAGGCTTTAAAAGAGCATATCCAAATGCACATTTGAAAATAATTTCCTTATAAACAGCTGGAGATTTTATAGTACTCTAGTTGACACAATTTTGTCAATAGGAATATCAGAAAGTTGTATATGATAGGCGTGCATTATATTATACTATATGCCATAAAATTTTATAGTTTGAGGCAAGGCATGAAAAACCCTTAAAAGTTTGGTCTTCATTTATATATAGGTCCTTTTCCAAGGAAAACCCTTTTCTTGTAGACAGGAATTGTACTAGACACAAACAGCTCATGATTACTCAGTATTTAACAACGCTGCGCTATTTGAATTAACTGGCTAATATACAAGCACGCACGGACACCCGTTGGACTAATATTTTAGGACCCTGGATATCATCCTGGATTGTAATTTTTCATTGCCTAGAGTGAAAAGATTTGCTACTGTCTATTTTCCAAATTTTTGTATGTGGCTTCTGGACAATATCCCACATAAAACAATGTACAGTCATTGAAGAGCTACGGAAAAGAAAAATATCCCTAAGTCCAGAAGCATATAAACCCGCCTGTACTTCAAGAAACACTAGCAACAAAGTTAGCTAGAAATGACAACTTCACCCTGTTTCTGGCCCTGCCCTGTCTTAAGCATCGCAGTTGAAACCATTCAAACACAGAAATGCATTAAGATTTCCTAATACGCTTTGAAATTTGAAATTCAAACGAGCCCAGACTGCCGAATTCTGCGAAAATAGTCCCAGGTCCGAATTGTTTTCCGAGGGAAAATGTCATGGGAAATTATCCCTGGGAATCAGGACAGAGGTTTTATCAGCACACGTTATTTTTCTGATGAGTTTGGGGGATTAATAAGTGCAAGTTTTTTTCTATTTTACGAATGGCAAGTTGCGTTCTGTGTTTTGAAATACAGTTTACTTAATCCTTTGAAAGAAATACTTGCCTGTAGTGTCTCATGTCTAACTGTAAAACCAATTAAAGATTAGGCAGCTCTCTTAATGTGTGGAACTGGTGACTTTGCAAGACTTAACTTTCTCTAAATCAGGAGTGTAACAATCCAATGGAAAGTCATCCGTAAATTACAGCTCTGCAGCCTTGTCCAAACCATACAAACGTCCTAATTTCAGAACAAGGAAATTATTATTCTGCCATTTCCTTACATTTAATAAGTGTGTATCTGTGGAAAGGTGACAATAGAGGAGTTTTCAATTTGCTCCATGGGAAATTGAATGGAGCTGATCATGAGGGGGGGATCAGGAGTTTTCGATTTCTAACGCTGGATACGGGAGCAATGAGTTTTCCCTCCCCGTAAATACAGATTTGACGCATTTAATGCAGACAAAGGTAAATCTCCTGACCAAGTTAAAGTGTCGTTGGCTTTCTTAGTCCTTTCTCCTTTTACCCTCAAAATCTCCCCGATTTGAGGCTAGGGTTACTAGCTAGACCGGAAAACCACAGTTCCCACAGTCTTCTAGTCGTCTTTGAAAATATCATCCCTTTCAAATTAAAGCATCTTCACTAATGTCTCTCTGTAAGGCAAATACTCATGGACCACCCCGGTCACATGTTCCTGTAGCTATGCGCACAAACAATTTCAAATCTGACACAGAGATCGTGTAAAATTTGCATAGATTTTGCCTTATAACACGCAAAAGGAATCTTTTCTGTATCCCCTCCCCCCAAAAAATGTCTTTTCAATAATAATATTTGCTATGAAGGTTATTGGGTAATTATTGCAATTTTGTGGAACAGTCCTTGCTTGAGGTGAAGTCTGTCTCCGGATAATAAATGGCAGCCCGTGCAGTTCACTGCCAGGTTAAGTAAATGCAGAAAAGATAAATCTGCACACCCTAGGAATCACCAGCAGAGCTCGCTTTAGACCAAGTTCACAGTCAACTCGTTTGCCTAGACAAGGCTTCGCAAACAATTAGACTTGTTTCTTTATGTTTAAATCAAGGAGAAATGACTAAAACCCTTCAGCAGAGAGCTGCAGCTTTTCCCCCAACGCTCGTCGCTCCATTCCTTCCAACCTCACGCCCAGAACTTACCCAGCATTTCACCTGCAATTGTAACCATATAGCGCCTTTGAGTAACAGGCTTCCCTCCAACGCTGCCGAAAGGCTGTGCAAACCGATCTAACAGCATTTTACAAAGCTGAGAGATTAAGGAAAAGAAAAAAACAATGAAAAATGTAAAAGTATCCGATTTCTCAGCAGCAAGAAGGAAAAAAAAAAAAGAAGCAACAACAAAAAAGAGCGCCCTTAGAAAGCTGGGGGAAACAAGCAGAAGTATTGAAACAAACAGTGCGAGTCTCTTACTCCTAAAAGAAGCTGCATAGCTTTTGTATATCTTCGTGGTTAAGGGCGTTACAACTGCAGGTCAAAAAGTTGAGGGTCAAAAGTTTACGTTTTGCACCACTCTTAGTCATTCGCCCAGACAGAGTTTGATGTCAATGTTATAGCCGAGATCTTGACTATCAGCACAAAAGATAAAATAGCTTTGAGTTACGTGTGTATCACAGTATGGACTCCAGGTGAACCCTACTGGCTGAATGACCTCAATTACCAAGGAAAGGATAGAAAATTCCTCTTTTCAAGAGTAATACACGTTGTATTTCATCTTGAATTATCAGCCACATTTGTGTCTGAATATCTCGGGTTCAGCCGCGGCAGGTAAACACGCGTGTTACCCCCGCAGAAGCCACTGATGTTGCCTCCTCCAAAAGTCAGGTAGCAAAATGCCTCACCCTTGTTTATTATATAATAACCTGCTCTAAGAGGTTTAGTGTTAAGCCTTCTCACTTTGCAAAATGGCAGGAAGATAAGATAGGAGCGAAGCTATTAACGCGTGTATCGATCCTAGCCGCGTCTTTGTTTTTGCTCTCATTTCTGTAGCGACCGCTAAACTGTGCTTAAACAGGACATGCCGGAGATAATACGGGCTATATGTTTGGTCCGAAGGAGCTCGTTTAAAATGCGGAGCGGTGGAGCCGTGTTGCGATACCCATGGAAAATATTACGGAGAAGCTGGCGCCCTGTGCCTCTCCGTGATTTGGAGGGTTCTCACAGGCTTCTGGAATTACCCGAGGCGGCAGTTCCCAGCGAAACTGGGAGTAGGACGCGTTGTTTTTCCTCTCGCCACCCACCCCTCTTCACCCTTCCAAGAAAAAGTTTAGTGGAATTTCTTAGCGCGGAGAGATTCCCACATTGCTGGGATTTTTTTTGTTTCCAGTGCCGCCTCTGAGTAAAAGCTTTAGCTTCTTGGTTAGACGTGTCTGCAGGGACAACTAGCCAATACTGCTCAAGCAACTTCATTTTGGAGAACACCATCGCAGACGGGATTCAGCTTGAAATTTTAAGGCTGAGGGGTCAGTGGAAGAGGGAAAGGGTATTCGAATATAGCCATAATCAGGCCTGAAAGGTGTGGAGGAGGGGACAGTGCGACGAGGAAATCCGAGGAAGAGCGCACCTCACCCCCAACCACGCATTGCTGCCTTTCCACCCCCAAGGCAGCAGCCTACACCGGCCTCTGTGTAACTGGTACGCGTGAATTATTTGCCAGAGACACAGCTGGACCGTGGCAGGCGAGCGCTGTATCTTGGGAACAAGTACGCGAGAGGTTAGATATCAGATTAGCCAAAGTGATTATCGGAGATTGTGCCTAAAGTACCTGCTGAAGCCTGGAAAGTGTGTAATGCAAGTGTTTGCTCGGCGTGTAGACGCTGTTCACAAGTTGTTGCTGCTGCTCACTTGTAGCGAGCCCTGGCACTGCAGGTTTAGGGAGCCTGCCCGCTCTGGAGATAGTATATAACCTTTCACATCCAGACTATTTATTTGGTGCAAGAGCGAAGCCTGATAACGAGCTAAAAACCGTAGCCAAATATCTATTTTGTTAGAGAATAGCAGGCGGATTGTTTCCAAGAATAACAATGCGTCTTTGATATACCCAGAATGAAAGCTGTTACTATAACCGGCTTACTCAAGAGTAGGTGACAGAAATCCGTTTACTTCCCCACTAAAACAATTAGTGGTCCGGATTTCATATTTTAAATCTGATTTAGAATAAAAATATCAATGAGAATAGTTTCAAAGAAGTTGAAACCGCGACTTACATAAATATTGACTATTTTCAATTCTTGTTTAAATTNAGAAGGGAAAAAAAAAAGCCAACAGGCTAGAACAGAACAGTTAATAATTTGAGACGAACTCCTTCTGTCCTTTCACTCTCTGCATTCAGCACGCTGCTCTCTGGCGTGGAAGGTCTGCTCAAAAGACCATTCATTTAAAATCCGGGCACAAATCACATTTTACGTGTGTTTATTTAAGCGCACCAGGACAGAGTGAGCAAACCCCACCAACCATCCCGTTGTTAAGAGGAGCCTCAGTGCCAGGGAAACCACCGCTTTTATCAAATGCTGAACTTGGGGCAAAAATGCCAACATTGCCCCGGCAGCGCCCATCGAGAAGGACGCTCTCATCCGCGGAGGCAGTAGCAGCCTCGGGGCTGTATCATTCCCAGGAACAAAGAAAGGAATACAGTCGATGCATTCCATAACGTTTACATTTTCCCTCGATTTTTTTCTTATTTTTCCCTTAGAAGAAGTGACCTGGGCAAAGCACCCTGCTATCTAAAAGACACTGTTATAGACCTTTAAGAAAAACTAAGTCCAAGGCCGAGGTGAACTTCAGGTCACCGCGTCTAACAAATATGAAAATGTCGCCTGGTGAAGGGCACGCCTTGTTATTTAACAAAGACTGTCAATGTGTAAGATTAATAAGAAACAAAATGCACACGGTGTCACTTTTCGGTCACTTTGAAACTTGGGACAGCCTCGCATTCAAGAGGGGAAAGCTGGGACTAAATATATTCAAAATGGTTCAAATCAAAGTCAAACCAGGCTGCTAGTGCGATTCTTCCTCCTCCTACCGCTCTCGGTGGAGGATGCCCAGCACGGCAAGAGGTTGACTTGAATTATTATTATTATTATTATTATTATTATTATTATTACTACTACTACTACAACTACTACACTACTACTATTATTATTATTGCTGTTGTTATTAGTCTTTTTTCTTTCGTGGTAATTACATTTTAGCTGCGTATTTGGAGGGTAACAGGAATGCTTGTCTGTTTCACAAGAAAAAGAGGGATCCCCTTTTTCCCCCTCTTTCGGTATGTATTGAGTTGCTTCTTCTTGGTGCATGAAAATTTACTCTCTCTCTCTCAACTTAATTCCAGGGCTGTCCCCATCCCATTCTCGGCCAGCCTCGGCCAGGAAACTCTCTCTTCTTTATTAATTGATTGAACTTAGGGTGATGGTACAAGTTTGTTAAAGGGAAGTACTGGGGGAAAAAAGGGTTTGAGATTGTTTATTACAGCCATAAATCTTGCAGTAAAATGTCGAAATGGCCGTGTGCAAGATAACACTTGGTGGTCTTGGCTGGGTTCTTGTTTATGATAACAAAACCAGAAAGACACGGAACAGGCCTTTTGGAGGTCCTGCCTCAGCACATCTTCACAGACTAAGAGAAACACACGAAAAAACCAGACTTGAGCTGGGCAGCTCAGGTCACCTTGCAGATTTACACTCGTATACAAAATTGAGTCCTTCTCTCTGTAACTAAGCGCCAGAGCCCTATTGTAGAAAAGGGCACGGTGAAACTTTGAGATCTAATCACAGTAAATAATATGAAGCAGAGCCCGGTCAACTCTCCCAATATAGCACTGATCTTACAAACCGAGACAACACTTCTCGTTGTGTTTTATTGTGGCGTGGGAACACGGCAGCCCGCTGTAGTGCTTCGGCCATAGAGCCTCAGGACTTATGCCGAGGATAATATTTACGATACCCCAGTGTAATTCATCTGGTGCTAGCCGGCAGGTATTTGTATGTATGCGTCTCTATGTGTGCATGTATCTCTTTATACCGGGAAAATGCTGTCGTGGTGGACTTCGGCGATCTTTTATTTTTAACAGTCATGCAGATGGGAGCTTTTTTCCTTTTAGGAAATGGGTTGCTGTTGTTTTGTTGTTTGGAGTATAAATAAAACAATCTCCCCTTTTCTATCAAATGTGTGCTGTTGAGCAGTTGCGGTTGTCTCTGTGTGTAACCGCGTGTGTGTAACCGCATTTCCTCTCCACGCAGAGTAAATAGAGAAACTTATCTATTACACCAGTTAGAGTTCCATAGATGTGCTGTTGGAAATGAGTAAGTAAATGTGTTTTAACTCTCTTTACAAATTAGACATTCGATAGTAGGAGGAAATGAGTGATTGTTTAGATAAGTACCCCAGTATACCCAAGTGCTGGAAATGTTCTAACATATTACAAGCCGCATGCAATGTGCGTGCCTGTGTGTCTGTGGATAAAATATAAATCGATACGCTGTGTGTCTTGTTAGATAGAATATATATTCAAATAGAATTTTATTGCATGTATCCATTATCTATTAAACTGCAAAAGACAATAATCTGAATTTAAACCAGGGTAACTGTTAGTGTAATATCTTTAGGAAGGCAAGATCTAAACTGTATCATATTTACGCTTGATATATTAGAAGTATTTTCCCATACCAGCAGATGAGACTTAGCCACTCAGCAATTATATTCTCTAAGGGTGTGGTAAATATTTCTATCTGTTTATATTCTTTCCTGTACCGACGAAAAAAATAATCTGAAAAAGTTCGCGCCTACTCCAAATGTGGCAGACTAGCTGACGTTCAATAAGTATTTTTTTCCCCTTAGAATAAGAGCGTAATTAGCTTAACCATCAAATTTCAATTACCTAAGGTCAGGGCGGTTGCCTCGTTTCCCCCTGAGCTGCAAATACCGTTAACAATCTCAGTTTTAGCAACGTAGAAGTGCCCGTGTGCCCTCTCCCTCCTACACCAGGTTTTGCGAGCTACTGCTGCGAAGGCGCTAGCGATTTCCTATGGAAGTGAAAATTAAAAAATAAACCCCAGACGAGGCACACCAAACCAACGGATTTAAATTCGTAGTTCAGAAAGCTCTGCTCCGCGGGGAGGGATGCTCACAGTGAGCCCTGTAATCGTCGGTAGGAAGTGTTTGATACCGTCGTGTCCGTCTTCCCCCTCTCCCTTCCCTCTCTGTTCCCCGTTATTTTCAGGCTCGCTCTATGCCTCACACCCCGCAAGCCCCTCGAGGACTCTCCTCGGCCTGCCCGCGACCTTCGTTCTAACTTTTGCGTCTATTCGTCCAATTAGCCCAGCTTCAAAGAGGCAAAAGGTTGTCCCTGGAGCTCGCGGCCGCCTGCGATCCGCAGCGGCGGGGCGCTGGGGACAGACCCTGGAGGGCGGCCGGTGGCCTGTGCCCGACAGCCGCTGCCGCCCTCTGCCTGCGCGCAGCCCCGGCGTTTGGAGATGGGCTTGTTTAAAAGGATTGTGCAACGCCTTGTGCAATGCCTGCCTCCCTCTGGATCACGCAGCTGGGCTGCGCTCCGCTTCCTCGCCCTGCTTCCTACACTCTCCCACGGGAGAACGAAGACACAAAAAGTGCTGGGGCGGGCGGAGTGGGTGGGAGACTGTCAAAGCCGGATTAGTTTTATCTCGCTTGACACCGCGACTGCTGGACGCGGCCCGGGTCGGCGGGCGGGAGGAGAGGGGATGCTGGTGAGGAGCGGACGCGGGGCGCTCCCTCGCTAGCCAGCCGCCGCCCGTGGGGGAGGCGCGGTCCCCGCGAAGGGTCCGCGGGCGCGGAGCTGCCCTGCGGCCGCTCGTCCCTCTTCCATTTCCTGATCCGGGGTCCGCGGCCCCGCGCGGTAATTGGCGCTGGCGGT
>VXBC01012695.1:197793-215659 GCA_013399945.1 Ploceus nigricollis | reverse complement strand
CCCGGCTGGCTGTGCAGAACGGGACAAACCCTTGTTAATAATGCCCCAGAGCTCTCCCTGGAAACTGAGGAGCTGTCAAAGGCAGTAGAGATTAGGGGACCCAAGTACGAGCATCTCTGCGCTGGCAGATAAAGGTGTTGCGTCTGTTCTGGGGGAGATATTGAAATTTTAATCTTTAGGGTCACGTGACTCATTAAATAATTAATGCAGATAGTCAGGAATGGATCTGTGGCCGTCAGTCCTCACTAGGAGTGATTCTCTCAGAAGTGAAACTCAACTCCTTGTTACTGGAGTTTGTTTTTCTTTCTTTCATTTTTTTTCCCTTTTAAAAATCCTTACCTGATTTATCTTGAAAGATTCTAAACTTCTTAAGCAAGCAATAGGGTCTGTGTTGGTAAGTAGGTAGTGTATATTTCTAGCTTGATGACTTTAATTGTTTGTGCTTGCTTTGTCTGCTGAGCATTTGCTTAACAAGTTTAATATTTAGAAATGTTAAATCTTTATTTTAGCTGCCTTGTGGTCACATTATGGCTTTTGGTGATTAAGTGTTACGGAGGCAAACACACTTGATAATGTTCTAATTCACACTGTGGAAGGCTGGGTGCCACAGTGCAGGAGGACCTGCTTTGTTCAATTTTCCTGGCGTTAATAAATCACCGTCTCTTAATACATGGCCAAAAAAGCAATGGAAAGGCAGTGAGCATTGCAAAGGAAAAGTCATGGGCGAATTTCTCTATGACTCATTAGTCTGAACGATTTATGTACGAACTTAGAGTGCCGCAATGAATATTAGAGCTTGGGATAACAACAAATTAAAAAAAAAAAAGTCATAGTTTTTGTAAAGTGCTTTATTGCTACTTAGCAACTCTTTCAAGAAACAGCGTACTTTAAAGAACCGTGGCAGTGTAAAATATGGTAGCGTGACCTAACAGCTCCAAAATAAATAACAGAAAGTCGCTGGCACCATTTTCAGATACACGCTCCATATTTAACACGAGTGGGACAACCCAGTCACGACACGCTTGATCGATGATTATTGCTGTTTGTAACATGATTATTGATTAGGGATCAAAACGGCTAAGGTACGACTTTGAGCCTAAAATGCCGGGGGGGTTCCCCCTGTGCTGAAGCCGAGTGGAAGGAAAGGTAGAGCTAAGGATAACCCCAGGAAGCAGCGCCCGAGCTCTCTGATTGCAGTTCGAACTTTCCATTTTCTTTTGTGTTTGCCAGTAGATTTTAACAGCCAGCGCTCGCAAATTTATGAGACAGCAATAAACAGTTTAGTAGGCTATTATTGCATGATTTTATGTAGACTGGAGTTCAACACCAAATTTAAAATTATTAGCGTAATTATGGAACTACTAAATTACCAAAGCAAAGTATCTGCTCGAAAACTTGTCCCAAGACAGACTTAATATTTCCAGGGCTCAGATAACACCCTTCAGCAAGAATGGTGTTATTTAATTATTAGCATTTACATTTACTGACGATTGTAAGATGCATTAGATGGGTTTTATTAGCAAGACTGAATACAGGGGTATATTATTATATCTGACAAATTCATATGTAAAAGTGATTCAGTAAGTGGCACTTTTATAACCTGACTATTGTCTATTGTCTTTTCGGACCAGCAATGCTGTTTATTTTAGGGGAAAAGAAGTAGCCCAGTTTTTTCCCCTCCGTCAATGGCTTTCATGGATGTCGGCTTTTTCGTTGCTGTTTTTTTTTTTTTTTTTTTTTTTTTTTTTTTTTTTTTTTGGTTTTTGTTTTTTTTTTGTTTTTTTTTTTTTTTTTTTTTTTTTTTTTTTTTTTTTTTTTTTTTTTGTGTGTGTGTTGTGTTGGTGGATTTTTTTTTTTACGCATTTGGGCCCGATCCCTCTTCGCTGAGGTCAATTGTTAGTCTCTTAGTGAGCTTGTGGTGGCAGGATTGGGCCCCGGCTAACAGTTTGAATAAAAGCCCAACCACAATACGCCCCGCATTTAAACTGGAATCCTTTCCGAGTTTTATTCAGCAGAGATGAACACCACGACTTGTGTTTAATGTCTGTTCTTGATTAAATGATCCTAAACAAAGGTTTCCCAGAGGAAAATAAAGCAGACATTCATGTAACAAGAGTTAGGAATGACAATATTTCCAAACACTTGGAGACAGAAGGCATAGCTGTCTACAGGGAAAAAAAAATAAGGAAAAAAACCCAACCAAAACAACCGCACGCTTTTATTTCTCAGCTCCCCGTGCTCATCACCCGGGTGGGAATCCACGCTCCTCGCGGGAGCCCGAGCCCGCTCCATCCCCGCCCGCCCCTCTCCGGGCTCTCCCAGCGCACCCGGCAAACCATGTTTTGCCAATGAAGGAGCAAAATACCTCCCCCTGCACTCCCCGGTAAGGCACTGTTTGTTGCTTGTTTACAGGGAGCCCCGAAACGAAGCCGCTCGGCCGGGGCGGTGGAAGAAGCTGGGAGCGCCTCATCCCGACCCTGCGCAGCTGGAGGAGGTAAGAGCCGGGCAGCGGCCGCTGCTTTTGCGCCGGTGGCAGCTGTAAGAATGCGATTTGCCTGGTACCTGCATGAAGAACAAGACTGCTGGAATGAGATTTTGTTGTTGTTGCGATAAATATTTAACCTAGCTGGATTTTTTTTCTGGATTGGCTCTATTCATCTTCCGTGGGTGGTGAATGCGCGTGTCTGGGCAGACAAAGAAGTGTACGGGACCTGAGTGATCGCCATCCTTATAAAGGCATTGAGGACAGGAAGGATGCAAAGTCATCTGAAGAGCGAAAGAGTTAGAGAATTTCTTTGTCCTTTCTTAGTTCCTTCTGAAATCAAAGGCACCAGGCGAGGGAGAGAGGGTTGGAGCCAGTTCGGTGTTGAATGGCTGCTTCTCGCGGCTTGTCTGTTCACCTCCTCCTCGAGGAGTTCCGCAGCCAGTCCTGCAAACGAGAAGTGCATGTGGGGATGTTAGAAAACCTGATTTTTGTCTGCGTGCATACAACAGAATGGTTCGCGAATAAATTTCGGGTATTTGCCCGTCCTGGCCTGCTTTGCACTGAGTGGAGGTCGGTGTCTGGTGGTTCGGAGTTGCTGAAGTCCTTGATGTGCTTGGTCCTCTGGTAGGAGAAAAGAAATGCTTTCCATAGTGACAAATTTTTTTTGTGCCGGCCGTCGAGAGGGGAGGATTACATAGAATTAGCTCAAATTCCTGCTAGATTTACCTGCTCCTTTTTGGATGTTGATGTACAATTAGTGTATTTTACTACCTTTTAAAAGCGGCCATAAATTACAGGACTACAAGGGCTCTTTGTGTTGGCTTAATGAGCTGCTTAAATCTTAACTACAAAAAGGCGCTGCAAATGTCTATTCACGCTTGCGTTCGGAAATTGAAAGCGAAAACACGGTACGAAGGAACCTTCCTCCGGTGGCATGTACCCACAGCATTGCGGGCAGAGATATTTGGGATTCCTTAACGGACCCAACACCGGCAGACTCAGCTGACTCTGAGCAGAACTTCTTTCACAAGGGCACAGTCGATAACGCTGCTCTTTTTATCTACTTGGGAATGATCAAAGACCAACTTTATCAGGCGCACGAATGTAGGTAAACAGCTCTGCACCCCAGCAGATTGCAAATCTTTCGAGGTAGCGAGGAAATAAGTACTTATATCGTACGGGTGATTCCCGTTTCGTCTCCACATGGGAGTGACAGGCACACTTCTTACGGACTGGCATAAAAGTAAACTTGAAGCACAGTAAAAATTCTAACTCTAATTATATTGAAGGTAACTTCAAATAGCATTAATGTTAAGATTGGCTCTTAAGGCCAGAACGGGCACAAAGGGTCTCCCTTAATGAAGGCACGTTATGAACTCAAGTCTGTTTGTTGTTACTGAGGCTGGAATTTAAACTCAGCTCCAAGGCATGTGTATGAAGCACAGAAAAATCAGTAGTACACCTACTGATAAACTCCACATTTTTTCTACTAGAAACAGTCTTTCGGGTCTCCAAATCATCAAGGTAAACAACGTTGAGTGTCCAGGAACAGGAACAAAGCAAGAAATGGGGTGGCGAGGGAAGTCTAGCGCCTGCGACTCTCAGCATCGTTTGAATTTGCATCTGAAACTTCGTAATCACGCTACTAGAGCAAAGAAAACTTTCTCCAAATTCGGTGGAAGAGAATAATTTTCAGCTGCAATTCAGGACAGCACAAAGTTAGGCAGACTCCCCCTTCTGCCTTCCCAAAGCACACTCTGTGAAAGGTATTCGCACGTCAAGAAGTTACTTTTCTTAAGAATTAATTAGTTCTCCCACTATATACACCAAGTTAATTGTTAAACAGTAGTTTTAGGATTAACTTGACCATTAATACCAATAAAGATGTTCACAGAAACAAGGTTTTGAAGCCAATAGCCACAGCTAGCGTTAAGGCATTTCAGATGACTTATGATTGTGATTTATTGCTTTTGTAGTTTCTATTTGCTCAAGAGTGTAACTTCTAAAGCCATCTTTCTACTTTTGACGCAAAGCAGTCGATAACTTTTTACAACAGCCCCAAGAAAGACTTGCTTCACTTTTTTCAACATCTGCTCCATTCCCCATTAATTTCAGTTTCATTGTTGCAGAAGAACTTCTCTGTGTGTTTCCTCTATGGGATGCAAACGCACCAAATTTAAAAGAGCAATGAATCCATCTCAAGCAAATATCGGCCTTGGTTTACAATAAGTATGAGAGTTGTGGAGTTACCAGGCAAGCTGCTAGTTAGACTCGGGCATGTCGAGTGTGCCTAATGCCCTCTCTTTTTAAAAGTCTGTAGTTTTTATTCCAGTTCCTAGTGAGGGATTATATATGTGTACCCTGGTCCTAGCTTAGTCACTTCCATATGAAAAATTGCAAAGTTTTCTCCTGGTGTAACGTCATGCTGACTTTGCTGCAATGCCACTACTGTACACTGTTGTGAATGGGTTTTATATTCCAGTGGCCCACTTTTACAATTCAGGTGAGAGTATAAGATGGCTTGTCCATAACACTAAAAGTCATCTTTAAAAAGAAATCTCCTTCCATTCTGTTCAATGAAGTGTAGGTGAAACAGTAAGAGGGGATACGTAGTTAGCTTCTTTGAGCTCATGGGAGATGGTGGAAAGATTTGGGCAAGGGTGTATACATGATGATGCACAATGCTGGAGCCACAGAACTGAACCAGGAGCATGGTAAAAGCGTGAACTATCTGATTTACTTTGACTCCTTCCAGAAAAGTTGTGTGAGCAGAGGGTTTCTTTTGTTTGTTTAGCTTATTGTGTCAATAGCACAAGTTAAACAATCTTACAGGGAAGATGTGATGGGTTCACACACAGGCGAAGCTGCCTGGCTCAGGGGCCACATACAACTTTGCTTTTTTCTTTTTTTCTTAATTTTTTCCCCTTAGGCAAAGAACTCCCCCTCCCCAATTTTTTTTTTCTTTTCCAACGCTAGAAACCTATAATTTTGTGCATCACTCAAACTAGCTGTATAGGAAATGCGTAAGCACAGGTTTAACAGCAAGGTCCCAAAAGATTTTGCAAAATTCAGAGGCACGCCAGGGAAGGAAGGTGTATTCTTCATAGTGTGTTACGAGGACAAAAATCAACTAGCCTCTTAGAAGAGACTCTTTTTTGCCTTTGTCAGGTAATTATAGGTCTTTTTAGTTTCTACAGGAGCCCTGATGTAGCGTGTGGGAGTTGAGCAAGCCCTGTACAATGGCAGGGTAGAGGGAGCTGGAGGTGGGAGGAAGGCTGGTAATCGTCCCGTTTAGAAGGGGGCTGGAAATAATGGCATTAAGATATGGACTTTCTTCGGGGCTGGCAGAGGACATGCGACGTAGAGCAGAGTGGCGGGCCTCGTGAGCAAATGCCGGTTAATTAGGCTAAGTATCAAAGTGCGGCGTTATAAGAATTCTTCTTACCTTCCAATGGGTTTTATGTAAAGAAATATTGGTGTGGGAGGAAAGAGAATCAGACCAATCTCCCACCATAGTCATCTGCACCTCTCAGATTTTTTTTCCCCTCCCTTAAAACTCTTCTTTAACATATTGGGTTAAGGCTTTAAAAAGCGAAGGCTCGCGCTAAGAAACCCTGTTCCTTCAATGATTCCCTATTTCAAATAAAAGGATTTAAGTTGACGTATGACCACGTGAGCACATAATACAGCGCATTATTGTGGCATTTGGAGTGGAGACCCGGTCTGGCTCCGTCTGCGATTACGCTTTTCCAGTTTCTGTTCAGAGCAAGCACTGCTTTCTATTATTTTTTTTTCTCCTGCCCCCATCACCGTCCCCACAAGAGCTGGCCATTTCGCTGACAGCTTTCGTTCCTTATGGAAAGGTTATTGTCGAGCCGAGAGGACGAAATGCTTCGTTAGAAAGGATGGATTTTATTTTAAGGTATTTCCGTTGATTGTTCATTTATGTGGTGAGTTATTGCTGTTCGAGGCAAAGGTCAGTAGCAGAGGCTGGAGTGAGTGCGTGTGTGTGCGTGCGGGTGTGTGTGCACCCGGAGCCAGGCTGCTTCCCCCTTTGTTTCAATTTGCTGTGGTAAATATTCAACTCTACCCTTGCAGCGAGCAGAGCAGGCAGAGTTTGCTTCTTTATTTATTTTTCTCCATAGAGATCCCACACTGCTGTTGATGGCCAGCTGCCTCCGCTACAGCCCCTCGATTGCCATTTTACCATTATTTATGACCGGCTGGAGATAGGAAGTCTCTTTTATTGTCGTGCTTAACTATTCCCCCCCTTAATTTTATTCTATTATTTTATTTGTGTGTTTGTGTGTTTATTTATTTATGTATTTGGGCAAGTCGGAGAAAACGATGTGGGGGGTGTGTGATGCTCCTCTGTCGGGGTCGTGCTCGAGTGTGCGGCGGCGGTTGTTGTTTTATGGGTGTTTGTTCGGCCGCTGCCGCTCCGTAAATCGATGACTATGCGATCGTGCTGCCATTTTATTTATGATGCTTTAGTGGTACTTTGTTTATTGTGCGAGGAGCGCTGCATGAGTGCTCAGCTCTATGGCAAAGCTTCCCCTTCCCAAGTGAGCCAAGGCGCTCCTCTTTATTTCTCCGCGGTGAGAAGGAACTGAACCAAGAGCCAGCCACGGCTCCTAACAATAAATCAGCCTTGAAAATGTGGGGGTTTATTCTACCTCTCTGAATGGGTATCTGGAAAGAGAGAATTAAAAGGAGAGGAGTGGAAAGTATCTTCTAGGAGAACATATACTAGCTCTAAATTAATATCCGTGTCGTCGCTCACATAAATATAGATATATCTGTATATATAAATACGTAAGTATTTGTGTATAGTTATCGATGTGAATGCATAGATATAAATGCACTTTAAATGACAAAAATGAAAGATTACTTAGCTATCTAAAGAGGGCAAAATACTAAATGAAACCCTGTTTCCCTGGTCTGCTCCGGCTTTGGGAAAGGTTGGAGCCCTGGGACTCGCTTTCCTCCAGTTCGTTCCGTGCCTCTCGCTTATTCCTGTTGAGCCGTTTTGTGTCCAGTTACGCGCTGTTTGTAATTGCTCGTCTTCTAAGGGGTCAGAAAGAGAGGGAGAGAGGGAGAAAAGTGAACGATGATAAAAACTCCGCTGAAAGCACAAAAAGAAAAGGTTATTTCCACTCGGAGCTATTCGCGGCCATTCTGCAGAGACCTTCAGGGTGATGTTTGGGATGGTCTCACGTTTTCCTGATCTTCAAAGCGGCTCTCGAAGCAGAACTGACCCAAATAAATTTTATTTCCCCTTCTCGCCACATTGAAGCACGATGTCTCTCTCTTCAGCAAGGGAAGGAGAGCTTTTTTGCTCCCATCTGTGTGCCTAAAAGCCAACATTGGAGTTGCCGTATTTTGAAATTGGCCAAAATGTGCCTCAAAAATAAAATCCAAGCTTTAATTGCAGCTAAATTACTTGGCAGCCTTTCCTCTGATTTATGACCCAGTTTGGATGCATATTGACCCAGTTAAAACACTCATAAATAATACAGTCTAGAGTAAAAGAAAGCAAGAAGAGTTCTGGAGGAAAGGGGGATTTCGGCGAGTTGTGTAAATAGCTTCAGTCTCTTAAGCAAATAGCAAAGAGTGCGTTGCCTCTGTAGTGTTAGAAAATATAAACAACAATTTAGATTGACCACGGCTTGCTTCGATTGTCCAGTCCTTCTCTAATTCAGCTGATATCCCCTTCTAACTCTCCAACGACTTGGACAGGCACCACTTCCAGGACTGGCCCCCTTCTCCCGCAACTCCTTGCCTTGCTATTTCATCTCTAAGAGATCCCCCAGAAGCATCCCTGAATTATGGTGCTGCCTGCTTCCATTTCGGAGCATCCAAGGACAAGGCGCTTTACAGGCATTATTTTATTCGGAAAATAGTAATTCAGGGGAGGTGGAGGGAGGGAGGGGAGGGAGTGCCGCAGAGTGGGACTCTTCGGGGAGAAAAGGCAGGTCATTTCTGACTCAGAAATCAGCCTCAAACACTGCCCGTCCCTCCCCGAGCTGAGCCCTATCTCTCTCCGTGGAATGGAGCAGAAAGAAAATATTCGGCCTCTGGGAGGGAAAGACAGATAAAAGCAGCGGGGATCTGTGCGTTGGGACACTTATCCCGACATCATAGGAGACATAAAAAAAAAATAATCATCTTCTCATGTTTAAAATTACCTCTTTGGGGAGAGGAGGGGCGTGGGGAAATGGGACTAATTGGAGAAATCTCGCAAAATACTCTTTGCAGGCAGTAAGATGAATGGAAGAAACACTTCCATATTCCTATGAACTTCGGTTCTCACGATTGAAGTCCTTTCATATCCTTTCATTAAAAAAAATTAAAACCAACTCCCCCCGCTTCCCGTTCCCCATTCTTAAATACAGACATTTAGTCAGAAAATCCTGCTGGAGATGGCTCCCAAGTTGAAACGCGCTCTTAGGAAAAACTCGCCCGGCTTTCGGCGGGGCCCCCCAAACCGGCAGGCTCCCCGGTGTCCGCAGGTTTCGGCAGTCCCCATCTTTCCTCTCCCTGTCCAAATCCTCCTCGCCAGCCCGGGGGGCTCCGTCGGGGCGCAGCGCTGCCTCTCAGTATTTGGCCGAGCAAGTGGGCGAATGGCAGATCAGCAGTTTCAGAAGAAAGTGTGGGGTTGATTATTGACTAAAAAGACTTTTTTTTTTCTTCCAAAGAAACATTCACAGGATTGTTTGAAGCAAAACGCATACGAAGGATTTTTGCCTCTTCTCTCCTCCTACGCTGGCCGCTTCCCCTTTCATGTGGTGCCTTCTCACTTATGCCATAAGGAGCAAGTGTTTTCTGTTTTAGTGCTCTGTTTACAGCTTTGGTGCACGAAGTCATAAATCTTGCATAGCCATAAATGACAAAAACCATTGGTATGCGTAAGAGGCCACCCTAGCCTTATAGTGCTTTTTATTTCTCGCTTCCCCCTCGCTTTGTTTGTGTTTAAAGATGACGCTGGGTTCCCTCGTGCTTTAAACGGACTAGTTATATTTATAATGCCTTAATTAACGAAGTAACGTCAAGTTTACACCTAGATTTTATTCGCAGGCTCCGCTTAATGCGCGGAGCCCAGAGCCCCGTTACCTTCTGCCAGACAGGCAGGATCTGCAACTTTGTTTAAGTTCTCGTTTGCACGGTCCCTGCCGTGTTTCTGTTGCAGGAACCTGGGGGGACACGACCACCCCCAAATCCCGCGGCGCTGAGGAAAGAGGCCAGCGCCTTCCTCAGCTGTGCCGCTGGACGAAGGCGAAGGCGAGCTGTGAGGCGCCGGGCCCGCGTCCACGCGAGGCTCCCACCCACGCGTCCCCACGGGGTGCTGCGGGCACCCCGACCCGTCTGTGCAGCACATGTGCGTGCGTGAGCGCCTCTGTGCCCGTCCCGGGCGCTGGGGATACTTGTGGGGGGCAGGGGGGTGTCTGTGTGTACATCTGTGTGTGTGTGCGCTCACGCATGCATGAGTTAATAATTAGTAACTCTAATGATTTCCAGCGTGGCTCTGAAAGCATTGCCCAGAGCGCGGATCCTGGTGGGCTTCGGTTGGCTCTCCGGACCCAGCCCCGGTTCTCCGGGCTTTGCTCCCCTCCCCGGGATTCGGCCGGGGCTGTGCGGGGCTCCCGACCGTGGGGAGCGGCAGAGGGGCTATTCTGCAGCTGCCCCCCAGGCCCACCGGTAAGAGGGACAAACTCAAACCCCCACAGCAGCACCCTGGAGGCTGGTGAGAGCGACCCTTTGTGAGCGCCGTTTGTCTTCATTAGCATAATTTTCCTGGACTTCGGTGACGCCCGGGTGCGGGGGGGCCGCACTCCTTCACTGCCGTGCTCCTGCGCTCCCTCCCCAGCCCCCACCCTGCCCCATGCTTCCCCAGGCGGCCGCCTTTCNGCGCAGCTTGAAGCGTCAGGGGAGCGGGGTAGGCGGGTGTGCGGAGCAATCGACCCCATCCCGTGCGGGGCAGGACTCGCCCCTCTCGGCCGGGGGGTGCCGGGGGCAGATGAGCTGAGCCGGTGCCCACCCCGCGGCCACAGGGATCGAGTNAGAAAACTGCAAGAACACCACCACTCTTGTGAACCGACTTTTGAAGTTGGTGGTAAACACCTCAAAAAAAGAAAAAAAAAAAAAAGAGAGAGAGAGAGAGCATGCTGGCTTCCGCCTCAGTCGTCAGAAGTTAAGGTAAGCAGGCCACAAATACGCTGCTATCAGTCGTGAATGGCGGAGTTTATGTCCCAGTGATTTATGACCGTAGACTTAAATGTCGGTTCAAGAAGAGTTCACAAGCTGGGGCTTCCTTCCAGGCAGTGACTGATACCCTTACACTTCGTGTTCAGGCAGCTCTCTCTCCTCTCTTCCCCCCACCCCCCCACCTTCCCTCAACTTTGTCTTTATCTTTCAGGAAATCTTTCAGGGGGGCTGCCTGGTTTTTCGTCCTAGAGTCAGAGTTTGGGGCTCGGTTGGGAGTTACAGGGTTAAAGATCTGGTGCGCTTGGGAAGGGGGGGAAGCTCAGGGAAGGAGAGGGTAGGAGAGAGCTGAAGTGGGGAGTAGGGGAAACCAGGGGGACTTGCCTCCCCAGGCAATTTTCATTTGCTGTTTCTGGGCTGTCTGGGTGGAGGGAGAGGAGTTGGGAAAATGCAGAGCCGTGTATTGCACAAATCGAGACGGAGCCGATCAAACAAGCATTGGAAAGATTGGGGGCCCATTTGTGTTTGTAAGACCTGCCTTTTTGTCTTCGAAGGGGAGAGGAGAGCTCTTCCCATCCCAGGCACCGGCTAGGGTGGTAAATCCACCTCCTCTCCCCTTTCCCGTTAGGACGCTGCCGGGATCGTTGTCGCTCTTAATCCCGCTATTCCCACTTTCTCCTGGAATGACCGGGCGCTCCTCAGGTTATCCCTGCTTCTCTATAACTTTGTAGGAAGTGATTAACTTGGCGAACCCAAACTCGGGATCTGATTTTTTTTTTTTTTTTTACTTGCTGGCAGACGGCCGAAGCTCCAACAATATTTTGCCTTCCAAGTAAAGTTGCCTATTGTCTGCAGGCCGGCAGCTACGGGAGCAGCGCACCCCGCATCCTCGCTCTGCGCTGCCCGTCCTGCCAGCGCCACAAAACTTCGCAGCGGCCAAAGGAAGGTGAAATATTTGGTGTCGCGGTCATGAAAGGCGGGTGCCTTTGTGAAATCACCGCTGGCTGATTGTTTCCTCCTTCTCCTCTGGTAGTGGTGTCTATAGTCTCTCTTTCAAAGGAATTGAGAAAAATCACACCAGGCCTCGATAGCACAGGCAAGGAGAGGCGAGGAGATGGAAATTGTGTATGCGCCTCAGATCTCCATTGGCTTATTAGCTTAATAGCATCCAAAGAGCTTGATTAGTGCAATAACAGGGTAACCGCCCTGCTGTAGGTGTGTTACCTTCATTTCGTTACGATCTAACAAAGGGAATACTGTTTTCTAAGAACTTGTATAACTTGAAAGGCGTAGAATGAGCTCGTTTGGTGCTTGTGTTGTGTAAGGCTTTTCGCCCCTAAGCATTTGTCCTCGTTAGATGTTTTGGGGGGAAAATATCCAGCTGCTTAAGTACAGGGAAAGTGGTAAAAGGAAAGAGGCCCTTCTGATCTGAAAAGACGTGGTTATTTGCCAGCAAAGGGTTAGGGGGACAGTGAGAAACACACTTCAGTTTCTGAGAACAATGTGAGTGCGTGTGGAAACACTTCCTAGATCGGAGGTTATGCACAGGTCTCCCAGGTCTCCTCTCTCATTAATACGGGCGATTCTTTAATTGGTTATTTTCAGGCNGCAGGAGAAGCATTCTCTGAGTTTGTGTCCACCCTCTCCCCAGCCAAGTGACCCTCATACATCAAATTACATAGCAGTTTCCAAGACAGAACCTATTATCGCTGAGTTGGAAGGAAAGTTCAAGCCGTGGTCATGGAGATGAACGCTGGTTTTTCAGGTTTCTGGTGTGTTTTTTCCCCCCAATCCATCATGTTTTAACAGGTAGGATCTGGCTGATTCCACGAAAAGTTAGTGTCTTGAAAATAACTGCTGAAAAAAACAAATCAACGACCGCCCCTGCTGGCCTCTCTGGAGGGGCTTTGAGCGGCGCCGGGCGCAGTTTAGGCTGGACCCACTCGCGAGTGGGAGGCAGGCTCGGGGGCTCCGTGGAACAGCCCAAGCCGCGCTCCAGGACCGAGAGGGAGCGCTGCGGGAGACGGGCGGGGCTCGCCCGGGCAGAAACCACTGCTGCCAGGGTGCGTGACCTGGGCGGCTCGGGGTGGTGTGCGGGCACGGAGGGGAGAAGGTGCTGGCTTCGTTTATTTTCCTATCGAGCATTTCATAGACAAGCCAAAATCCATCACTTGGGGTCGGGGTGTTTAAATATCCCTGCCTAAGAAACCTTTCCACCCTGCTCCTGCCCCCTGCCACACGTAGACAGGAACCATCTCATATATTTCTTTGAAGTTGTATGAAGAGCCGTAACCACGAGAGAAAGGCTAAAAATAAAACGACACTGGTTAAAGGAGCGGGTTTGATCTTAGAGTTGGACTGAAGTAATAGCCCAGCCCCTTTGCATTACCAATTCCTCGATCACCCTTATCTCAGAGACCGGTATTAAAATAGCCTCTTGGTGATAAACGACCAACCCGCTTGCTCTGTTCCTTAAGAAGAAAGAAATAATAATAAAAAAACAAACCTAGAAAGCCTCTATCCCCGTGCAGCAAAGCACATATTTGTAGCTGCCAGTAAATCCAGGCAGCTTTTATATCGAAATGCTCCACGCCTGAGGCCAAGTCATGCTGCTAAATATTGCTGACCACTTTTTCTTTTATGGCTTTCATGTCACTTAGCTATTGAAAGTAAGATGGATTTGTACCATTTCTTCACCCTGCTCTGCTCTCCCCACACCCCAGGTCTGCCCGGAGAGGCCATTGGAGGAAGAGCGCCACGTGACAGAGGGGTGCCAATGTTATTCTCCAAGGGTGTCAAGACCCTGTCAGTTTGCGAAATAAATATTGGGAAACAACGAAATGCAAAAAGCGACCTACTACGACAGCTCTGCAATCTATGGTGCCTACCCCTACCAAGGAGCAAATGGTTTCACTTATAATGCGAGTCAGCAGCAATATCCTCCATCTTCATCACTTGTGGAAACTGAGTACCACCGCCCCGCGTGCTCCCTCCAGTCCCCTGGCAGCTCTGTGTCCCACCACAAGGCCAATGACATCAGTGAGAGTTGCATGAGGACCCTCCCCAGCCAGACTCTCCAGCCCCCCAGCCTCGCTGACCCACAGGCTCCACCACAGCCGCCTCCAGCCCAGCAGTCACAACCTCCACCTCCGACCTCCACCTCACCATCTCAAAATGCCAGCAGCAACCCTGCCCCGGCCAACCCCACCAAGAGCCCAGCTCTTAACTCACCCACCGTGTCCAAACAGATATTCCCATGGATGAAAGAGTCTCGGCAAAACACAAAGCAGAAAAACAGCAGTTCCAGTTCAGGTATGAAACATGCTTCCCCTCTCCCTGGGTATTCCTGGGCTGACTATGCATCTGGTGGGGAGGAGGGCTGTCTTACCCACCTTCACTTCAGGGAGGGGAGGGTGGGGGCTTTTTCACCCTCTGAGTTGACCCCATGAAACTTTTGGAAAGGGCTTGCCATCATTCAGCTTATTCACTGAGGGGAGCTCAGTGAAAAAAACACCCCATACAAAACTTTCCCAGCCTTGCAGAATGGATCTGAACTGACTTTGCTTCCTAGTGGCAGAACCACTTGTGCCCTCCAACATCTATCACATTTCTTAGGTAATCCCCCCTTCAGTAAATCATGTCAGTGTGGAGCAGCCCAGGCCTTAAGCCAGAGGCTTGTCCCGAGTACTTTGTTGGCATGGTGCTGTTAGATTAATAAGACAGTGACCTATCTCTGCTGAAGTGTAACGGGAATAAAATAGCTCATAATCATGTGCAGGCAGGATCAATGCCCTGCATGCAGTCAGAACCTCTTCCTATTTTAATAAGCTGATTGGCAAAGTTACAAGCCTGGTAAACAAAAATCATTCACGAGTGCTATAAACTTCAGCCCATAAAACATTATTTGAGGGATGGAGGTGTATATCAACACTTTTATTACTCGAGGAAACCCAAACTGATAACACCAGTGCTAGCTCCAAAGCTCAGAAGTCAGGCTTATTCTGATTTCTTCCTCTTTTTTTGCTTAAATGTGCCTTGGAAATAGAGTTCAAAACTTTAGCAAATGTTTTGCCGGTCTGCTTTTTAAAGCTGTGGTAACACTGCTATTTTCAACCTTCCATATAATGTATTTATTTAATTAAAAAGCAGCAAGATTTAGATATATCTCTATGCCTGTATGCAAGCCTAGCTACTGTATGTTCTTCTTTATATATATTATACTTCCCAATCACTACCATATGTTGATGCTATATATCAGACATGATAAAAAAATCCACTATACTGACAATTCTATATTTATATGATAAAATTTTGTATTGTAGATACCTAGCTTTCAGGTATTTGTAGCTGATGTATATATATAAAAATATACATATATATATATATATACATATGGAGAACAGCTATTTCTTGAAGACTCTGATCCCACCATCAGCAGAGCCACAGGTTCAGTTTCAGGGTTTCTAAACCTCACTGTGTTTCCCTGAACCTTCCTTGTTCCTCTTTACCAAGCTCGAGATACGTCGGAGGCTGTCATTCTTAGGGGAAGCAAGTGTAGTCATACAGTGACACTGATGAGGTGAAGGAACTTTTTTGAGGCTTGGAGCTTGGTGCAACTGCGCTCATGCCTTGGAGGAGTACTCGTTGCATGCATGGGCATCCATCTTGCCTTTGGGAGCTGAAGTCTCCAGGTGCTGGTGTTGTTGGCCATTTTCTCATGTTGCTGTGTATAGGTTTGCCATGCTGATTGTGTTCTTTGTGTGATTTACATAGGTGAGAGTTGTGCTGGTGATAAAAGCCCTCCAGGGCAAGCCTCCTCTAAGCGAGCTCGTACAGCTTACACAAGTGCCCAGCTGGTAGAACTGGAAAAGGAGTTCCACTTCAATAGGTACCTTTGCAGGCCACGAAGGGTAGAAATGGCTAATTTGCTCAATCTCACAGAAAGACAGATCAAAATCTGGTTTCAAAACCGCAGAATGAAATACAAAAAGGATCAAAAGGGAAAGGGTATGATGACCTCTTCAGGAGGACAGTCCCCAAGCAGAAGCCCCGTCCCTCCAGCTGCTGGGGGATATCTAAACTCTATGCATTCTTTAGTAAACAGTGTCCCCTACGAGCCCCAGTCGCCTCCACCATTTAACAAGCCTCATCAAAACACCTATGGCATTCCTGCATCGTATACTGCTCCTCTTAATAATTGCCCACCTCCTCAAAAGAGATACACGGGGACAGCAGCTGTGACACCTGAATATGATACTCATCCTCTTCAAGGCAACGGTTATGGGAATCCACATATACAGGGAAGCCCCGTCTATGTAGGGGGCAACTACGTGGAGACCATGACCAATTCTGGGCCTTCCATCTTTGGTCTAACTCATCTCCCTCATCCTCCCTCTGCCAACATGGACTACAGCGGGGCTGGGCCAATGGCCAACAATCACCACCATGGACCTTGTGATCCACATCCAACATACACAGACCTTACTGCTCACCATCCTTCTCAGGGAAGAATTCAGGAAGCGCCCAAACTCACTCATCTGTAAGAGACAGGAGTCACTAGGAGGAACAGCAAGCCCCCAAGTTTTGGAAAGTACTCATCCCTTCCCTTCTCTCTCCTCCCCCCAACATGTGCCCTCCCCTTCCCTTCTCGTTTCTTTTGTTTGTTTCGGTTTGTTTTGTTTCCTTTCGTAAAAGCGTTTTCTAGTTTATGTGACGTAGCAATATTTGTTGCTTGAATTGCTCTATAGTTTCACTAGTGGATATTTATCTTCTTGAACTGTAGCCTTGTGTCTCACTTTGGGAGTATGCAGAGGCTTTATACTTTACCTTCTACACTTTTATCAAAACAGGGTATATGAACAAATTTTCTATAAAAGGAATTCTTAAATGTGAATTTGTTCGTACATGATTGATCCCACGGGGAAGCAATTTTTTTTATTGCACTTCTTTTAAATAGCAAGAAAGACATCAAAAGCGCTTGGACAGGGACTTCCTGGACAATTATTGATACGTGTAAGTCTTTCAATGTGTGTATGCTGGTGAACATTCAGATTTATTTATATTTTTTTTTCGCAAACATTGAATAATCTAAGTGTTTAAAATTTTATTTATCCCCATTTGTTCATATTTATATATATATAAAAAAATCTGTACCCTGAATATTCAGGAGGCCATATATTAGATGGCATATCGGCACGTGTTAGAAATATCATTTGAAAGGAAACTATTAACTCCTTTTATTAAAAATAGTGATAATAATGATGATGACGATGCAATAAAATCTGGGAAAAAAGATCGCGGTTTGAATACTTTATGCTTGTAACATCCAGCTAGGCAAAAACTGTGTGAAGCTGAAAAGGCTAGATTTGTNCGGAGCAGTGCCGGGAGGACAGCCGGGGGTGTGGGTGTGGGTGTACAAGCGTGTGTGGGAAGCACAGGCACCGGTGCTCAGGATAAAGCCCCGCGTGGGTGCGGGCGCGGAGGGGCCTCCTGGTCCCCGGCCTGAGCCGGGCGGTGAAGGCTGCGGAGCCCCGCCAGCACTGGGGAGNATATTTATATATATATAAAAAAATCTGTACCCTGAATATTCAGGAGGCCATATATTAGATGGCATATCGGCACGTGTTAGAAATATCATTTGAAAGGAAACTATTAACTCCTTTTATTAAAAATAGTGATAATAATGATGATGACGATGCAATAAAATCTGGGAAAAAAGATCGCGGTTTGAATACTTTATGCTTGTAACATCCAGCTAGGCAAAAACTGTGTGAAGCTGAAAAGGCTAGATTTGTTTTGAAAGTTATACATTCCTTGCTGCTCACGTTCTGGAAAAAAAAAATAAAGTTTTTATTCTGAATAATAAAGAGTTAAGAACATGTTCTTCGCAGCGCAGGGGAATGGAGAGCCCTTCATGACGTGGGGAGCTAGGAAACTCATCTGTAAACTTACACGAGGATCTGCTCACCCGAAGGGCCTCTCGATGCCTTTTCAGCGTTTCATAGGCAGGGAGAGAAATTTTTCTTTTCCCCCCTCTCTCTCTCACTTCTTTTTTTTTTTTTTTCCCTTTCTTCCAGCAGGGTTTCAGGGCCCGCGGCCGCCGCCTCCTCCCGCACCCGCTGCGCGGTGCCCGGCGGGCGCGGATCGCCCCCTCCCCGCGGGGTCCGGTGGGGGATCGGC
>VXBC01012695.1:108088-177853 GCA_013399945.1 Ploceus nigricollis | reverse complement strand
CCCGGCTCAGCGGGTCTCTCCCTCGGGACCCGCCTGCGGGGACGGCAAAAGTCAGGCTCACCCGAAGGGTGCCCCGGCGCCCAGCCCACCTCTGCGGGCCGGCTGGCCGAGCCTGAGGTGGCACCGCAGCGCTGAGCTGGGGATATCGCTTGTGATGTCCTTTGTCTATTAATACAGCCATCACCAAATCCCGGATAACCTCCCTTTCCCTCTGTCAACACCCCTCCGCTCCAGCCCGTGCTGGGGGAAGAGGGATGGGACCTGCCATCGGGGTCCTGTAGCAAGGGGGTGCCCCTTTTAGGGGTAACTTGGTGACAGATGTTGACGTTCCTAGGGAGCTCGGTAAACAGAAAGTTGGACTGGACTTTTTCATAGCCCATGTGTTTTTCATCATTCCCCGTCAGGCTCAGACCAAAGGCAGAAGCTTCCCTCTTCACACTCCTCATCCCCTCTCATCTTCAGCAGTCACTCAGCCCCGGTGACAAGTAATAAAGAGCAGAGAAAACACAGGAGACCAGCTTCGTTAAGTAATGAAAAGAGATGGGGGTGAGGATGAGGCTGGTGGTGGAAACAGGGGGCCTCCTCCACTGCACACCAGTGAACCTTCAGGTGCAAAGCTCACCTGCATAAATCACAGACTCCTTCTGGGAGCAACGGGGGCGTATGGGAGAGGTCTTGGAGAACAACCACTTGTCCAAACTTCCCACCTCATAAGAAGGTGAAGGTCATAGAAGGGGCTAAGCCACAGAAATGGGAATTTTTACACAGTTAAATTGAAACTCTTCTGTTCCAATAAAACCAAGCTTTTCCTCTACTTTTGCGATGGGTATATTACCTCAAATAACTCTAGTGCAAAACATCAGTTGCAGTGGAAATGTCATCCAAACCTCAATTTATTTTCTTAGTATAGTTGTAAAATATTCCCACTAGCACCCAGTAAAGGTAGACACTTGGACCAGATTACTCTATTTTGCAAGAAATAAAATCCCTGCAGCACAGCTCTGCACTATCAGTGGATTTAACATCCTTGCATAGTTCTGTGGACAGATGGGTCATAAAACAAAAGGCATTGGTGCGATAGTGTTGTGTTCTTCAAGCTGTGATGGGGAAAAAAAAGGGTAAAAAAAATAACACTGTCTAGAAACTGAAAGGTGATCCCATCTGAGCTGAGCCATCTGAGAGCCATGCATATTTCACTGCACAAAAATGTTATCTTGGAGGAACACTCCTACCAGCAAACAGTATTAACATGAACAATATGCTTAGACATTGAAGTGGGTATTGCAGACAGGCAGGACCCATGGGGCTTTGCAGTTCATTACATCCCCCTGTATATTTTATTTTCTGTATTTCTGACAGTGCTATAAGGCAAGCCAGTGATCATGGAAATAGAAGGTGGGTCTAAAAAGGTCTGAGAAGACCAGTCTTCAGTGACAGAGCTCAGATCCCACTGCACAGCAAACATGCAGTGTTTTTCTATATTCATAGGAACATGTATGTCCCCAAAACCCTAGATTTATGTAAAAAGGCATCACCCAAGCTTCTTTCAAGTCAGCTCACAAACTAAAAGGTTTGAAATATTTTGAGGCTTGTACCTGATACATATCTTGGCTTTGAGTGAGACCCACCATGGCTTACTGCTCAGGGAGACTCAGCTCACCTGAGACCCACAAATCTGCCAATCCAAAAATTAGCTTCACTGAGCCTGGTAATCCACCAGTAAAGATAAGTTTTCTCTCTTCAGATCACATCTTTCTCACCCCAGGGGTTGAACAGCATTTATACAGTAAGGTATATAAGGAATGCAGCCAAACCCACAGAAAATTCTGCTGAGGACCCTCTAACAAGAGAGTTTGATTGCAAATCAGATGAGAGACGCTAGAAATCCAGATAATCTCTATGTAATCCCCTTTTTTGAACATCATGATGTGTTTTGAGACTGGTCAGCCATACAGGGTGACTCCCACTTTTGCTGGAGCTGAAAGAGAAGAAGACATAGCTATTACCCTGGACTTTGGATCAGGCCCTAACCGGAAACTCCATATTCAGCAACAGGCAAAAATTTCCCCTTTGCTTTTCACTAAAAAGACAGCAGGGCAGACTGTGCACTGAAAGCAGTGAAAATCTAGCAAGAAATCTTTGGATAATAGGTTCGGGTTTTTTTTTTTTTTTTTTTTTTGTATCCTATATGTACCCAACCACAGATGAATTCTAATTGTGGAAGGGGAAGGTGATGCATTTAAAGTATTTGCTGCTATCAGAAAGAACAATTTTTCTCACCCTATCCCATAGGTGGGAATCAAAATAAATACTTTGAAGTTTAAATACAAGTCTTAGCTGCAACTTGAACTATGATATTGTTCAAAATATGGGAATGGAGGAAGTCCTTTAGTAACCAGTCTTAATCAGGATAAAATACAGAACACATAATGAGACCTTCTTCTACAAATCTTATTCATTAAAATCAGTGGAGTTTTGCCTTAGAAAATTCTCCAGACAGGATTTTTTAACCAGTAAACATTTTTCAGCATGACATTTTAGAAATTAAGAAAAGAAATGAAAATTAGTTACCACAAATGCAGCGTTTAAAGCAACGGTGAGCCCATGCTAACATTGATTTCTCTCTCTGTGTCTCCTTCTCTCTTTCTTTATAAAACTTATGTACTCTGTCGATAAAATACCATCCTCTTTGATAATAAATCTGTTGTTTCAAGCTAGGATGCTACCGTTTCCTTTCCCATGTAATTTATAGTTATATTGATTCTGCAGCTGTGGTTCTCTATTTCCCGCCTGTTGTATTAAAAATGAGTTCTAATTGAGAGGCAGATAATTTTGGTCGAAGGACCTCACAGAGTATTTTAACTGTAGCTAAGGAGATTTAATTTGATTAATGGAGAAATGAAAGCCTTGAATATTTAAAATGATAATTTTCAGTTTAGGAAAAAAAGAGAGACAGACAAAGAAAGGAGGTTAATAGATCCAGGAAAAGCATTCATAGATCAGCATGAGCAGATGTTCTTTTACTTTTCTGTCAATGTTTCTGGTTTGTTGTGCATATAGAAAAACAAGCTTTTCAACTCTCACCATGATTTCAGCCTGTTGCCAGCTTTGCTTGCCTGCAGGATATCTGCTTATCTAGCACAGGAGCAGAATCAGGCCTCCTCCCCTTTGGTCTAGAAGCAAAGCAACCCTTCACATGGGCTGCAAGGTTTGTCACACTCCCCGCCCCCCACTCCTTTGCACGAACATTTCCAGCCCTTAGATCTTTATTTCATAAAATTCCTTTCCTCTTAGAGACCGAAATACTGGCCAGGAGATGAATGGATGGGCTGAACAATATTAACTGCATACAGGTGTGTGTTGGCTAAGACAAACCTGGCCCCTTTCCTTGAGGGCAGGATGCATGTTCAGCCACGTGGGACAGCAATCCCCATGCAGCTGTACAGGGTCGCCTGTAGCCCTGGTGTCTGCACTCAGCATGGAACCTCAGGGTGAGAAGGATGCTGTTACTACATATAGGAAATTCCAATAGCCATTTTCCTTGGTGAAGCACCTTTGAGAGCTGCTCCATGTGCTGACATGTCCAAGGTGTCTATGTTGAAGGAAAAGACCAGTCTGAGGGTGCATGGGTGTGTCCTTTAGGATTCATGAGAAGGAGGCACGTTATTTCATGTTTTTAATCCTTAAAGCAGGTATTTTGTTTAGTGCAATTCCATATTAGTTTGGAGCAGCAACACTAAAAGTGATGGAGTCCAGCCTGAGCTTTAAAATTAGGTTTGTCTCTAAATATTCTCCAGGGCAAGGAATATATATCAGCCTTCGGAAAAAACAATCTGCATTAAAGTGAAGATTAAATAATCTGAGATATATTGTTCACATCTCAGAGGGTAGGACTTTTTTTTTATTATTGCAGTAAAATATTTAGAGTAAAAAAATGCCAGCATGTATCAAATATATTTCCTTTCATCACAAAAAGTTAACTCCTGCTGTATCTGTGCTATATAAAAAGGCTTAGTGTTTTCAGTGGGGAGTTTCTCAGAAAAAGGAGTGTGGAAGTAGCCCCAGAAGTCACACTGTTCATGAGGTAACCACTATCTGAGCATGAAAAGAAGAGGGAGAAAGGAATGAAATCTGTCAGCAGCACTGTCTTGAAGACATACCTGCTTAATGTGAGTTTGTCCGAAGGCAGGCACTGTGCTCTGCTCCAGGGATCCTGTCAGCTGGATCTGAAGGACACCCCTTGGGCTGTCACGTGACGACATCCCTTTAATTGTGACCAGGAGTATGTGGGCTTAGCCAGAATGCCACTACTGAAAATATGGCTTTTTCTTGACTAGCAAAATGAATTCTAGATGTACTCAAAATCTGAAGAGTTGCAAAATTATTTTTAGGAAAATGGAGGAAATGAATTCTTCCTTGCATCCATTGTATTCTCCTACTTAAAAGAATATTAAAAATAAAGCTTTATCTAGATGTTTCCCAGATGCTTATCCACAGCTATGAGACAAGCTCTTCAGCATCTGTTCACTGATGACTCAGGCCTTTTCCAGACTTCAGAGCTTATGTTCTCCAGCCTTTGGTGCAGTTCTTCCATTGCTACAATTCAGGTTAAAATGAAGGTGGTCAAAAGGGCAAGGCTTGTGTGAAGCAGGAAGAAGGACAGCTGTGCAGGGGCTTTGCTGGGCATGGCTACTACTGTCCCCAAGAATACTGGCTTTAAAGCAGTGGGGTAGCTGTAAGGAGAGACTGCTGCCCAGGAGTAGGGGCAGGAGTGGGTGCACAGCACAGAGAGGAGAGTCCTCTGTGGTGACAGCTTGTCCTTCCCCAAGGACAGTGTGAAGTTCTACATTACACAGAGATACATTTCAAGTTACACTTCACATGACTGTCCAAAAGGGTTGTTGTTATTTAATGCATTTTTAACTCCTCAAGGTTTTTTTCTCCCAGGTTTTTGCACTCTTTAGTTTCCCTACCATCACCCATGGTTTTATGCTTTTGATAGAGTTGAATGAATGACTTGAAGATTTTTTAATACATTTTTTACAAANTTCCTTCCTTCCTTCCTTCCTTCCGGAATGCCCTGCCAGGTTTATACTGGAGTGTGTGGGAAGGAAAGGAGTATGTGCAGTTTCCTTCTCAGTGTGAGCTTTGAAAATGAGGCTTTGATCTGAGCATCGATAGCTCTGCTGAGGGTAAGGGTGGTGTTTTATTGTCATTGGACTGTTGTTTGCTGTTGATTTCATGTCTTCCCCCAATTTTTTCAGTCTGGAATTCACAGACTTCTGCTGCAGGGAAAACATGGAAATTGTTTTTTCCCTTGTCACAACGTGTTCTCTAATAGTTGCCTCCTTTTCTGCTGTCTTTTCTTCTTCTTTAATATCTTTAATAAGTGTTACCATCTGCTTGGGTGCTGGGTTCTACACATTGTGAGCAAGGCCAAGAGTTTCTGAGGGGCTGGAAGAGTGTTGTTTACTATTAGGCATAATGGAGATTGTTGTCTTTGCCTGGGGCAGGTGTGCTGTGGCTGGAACATAGAAATGCAGAACATGTGCTGGGCTTCAGCTGTCTACAGTTTTCTTAAAACGAGGTTTGGCTGCTGATCTGTTGGTGTTTACTTGATATACAAGGACTCTTTTCTCCTGCTCTTCTCTGGCCCCTAACATGCTTAACCTTTGAGAGAAAGACACAATACATTGTGATGCTACTAACTGGTCAAAAGGCACTATCAATTTTAGATGAGATAGGTACATGTCAGAATCAGCATAATTAACTGGAATGACAATCCTGTTAAATGTGTTCATGCCATTGCACCGGTAATAAAGCATGTGTAAATTTACAATTAAGACATGTCTTTCTTCTATACCTTGGAGACCAGTGACAAACATGAAGAAGTTGTATAGCTGCAGAAGCTGAAGAGAGGTATTTATCAAAATAAAAACATTAGGTGATGCATTTCCCAGATTATCTGTCCTTCTTATGCAAATATTCTTTTTGCTGGAAATTTCAGGCTAAGTAATAATTATATTTCTGATCTGAAAGGTGATATTTCACCCTCTGAAATGTTGTTTTCATTTGCAAGATGGATGACAACCATATCGTTAACTACCTTGCATAAAGGTATTTGAAATAGTTCCCATTTCACATTATGCATCAAGCTGCACTTTCTTTATATTGAGTGCACTGCACATTGCAGATCCACAGAGAAATTTTCAGGGATGCTGTAAGACATTTCCCCATATTGTACATAGATGCTACAGCTCCTGCTACAGTGATGGCTGGAAAACATCAGCACAAGTAAGATAAAGGTGATTTAAAGTTCGTCTGTGAGTCAGGCAGAGAACTGACAGCCATCTTTAAGCAGCCTGACCCTGGGATGACCCTGAGCTCAGCTGGTTGTGAGATAGTTGGGTCTATTATGGGACAAAGGATCGTATGTCTGACAGGATGCAGAGAACACATTACAGGATCACAGCTGAGTAACAGTGCAAGACATAATGTACATTTATTTGACGAACAACACAAGCAAATCTTGCCAAGAAAATTAAATTTCAACTATTTTGTTTATTTCAAGTCAATCTCTTTCTGTTGCCTATTTCAAGAAATTAATATAGCTTTTTCTCTTCTAGGGATGAAATAGATGATTGTGCTAGTGAAATTTATAAAGCATGCAGAATGTACACTGATAAATTCTTATAATGGGGTTCCACATTTCTACTGTATTTCCCTCCCATGTGGGTTCAATCTGCATCTATTCAATATTAAATTTCAAATGTCTTTTTCTACAACCCCATATAATTTGGTCAAGTGAGGCTGGAAATGTCAGAGCTAGTGCAGCAGCGGCTAGAGAGAGAGCCATGGGCTTGAAACTGCATATGGTCTTGTAAGTGAGTAGCTACACTCCTCTGAAAAGTGCTAGAAACCCAAAATTTTGGCATGACAGCCTCCTCACGAAGGGGGAGAAATACCCAGGTACTTTAATAGGCTGAACTTCCTTCACTTCTAGTTTCAGAGATAATACTGTGGCAAGGGATTTGATATCTTCAATCTCAGCACTGGGAAAGGGGCTGACAGAGATATGGAAAACCTGTATAACCTTGGACATCAAAAATTAGATCAGCTCTAGCCTCTCCACTGCAGAGCTCATCATATGCCATGGAAGGGAACGATTGCTGGGCTGAAGATATGGAAGGCAAGGCTGGGGATTGCTGGGGCTTGCCTGGTTGGTTGTTAGGCATTATCCAACGTGACCTGACCCTGTTGCTGATCACACCAGGTCTCTGTTGTGGGGGAAAGGGAGAGTGGGTGTCTCATTGCTAGTGCATCAAGCAAGAGAGGTGGAGTGATGGGGAAGGAGGTCAGTGCATCTCTCAAATGACAAGTCTCTTGTGCCCTTGTGAGGGAGGCAGGACCACATCTGCCACAACTCCTGGCAGTGCTGTGCCCCGTCCCTCTGCTGCCCCAAAGCTGCCATCCAGCATCACCAGACAGGAGGCAAAAGCTTCAATCAGCAAAGGGAAAATTGAGAGTTAACCCCCTGCCCTTCCCGTGACCCCCAACCTTGATGTGGAGGGGTGATGAGAGAGGGGGGATGAAGAGCTGCACCACAGGCAAAGCCGAAAGCAGCGCTTTACCTTGGCCAGCTTTCATGGGGACAGGGGGTTAATCTGCTTCCCAGGCCCTGTTGTCAGTAGCCACACGTCCTATTGCTCCAGGCAGGCTTGGATTTGGCTCGGAGTCCTATACAAACAGCTCACTCTTTACAGAGCTACTGCGCTGGGTGACCTCTTCTAATGTATTACTGGTTTATATTTGTGCTGATTGCTTCCAAAGGGGAAATGACAAGAAGTGAATCAGTGTGACCTCATTAGCATGGCTCACACTGGTAAATGGATGACCACCATTAGGAAGGCTCTGTTGTGGCAGTGCTTCCATCGTGTTACCTGTGGATAGTATCATCATCTTGCTATAACCTGCTGCAAAGATTTATGCACTATGCTAACTTGCGTGCTGCAGCTGCTTTCTGTCTTATAAATATTGACTTCTGTGCCAAAAACAACAACTTGGTACAACAGGAATTAATCTTCTGCTTGACTGATGCATCTTTACAGACCAGTTTGTCTTTAGAAAATAGGGCTCAAGAGAGTTTTATGATTTAGAAAAATACTTTATAAGTTGATTTAAAATATAGGCTGTGATAAGCAGAGGCATCGTTAAAGTGACATGGGGGCTATATTTTGCCTTCTAGATTTTCCTAACTGTGCCATCTGTTTGTCATCTCAACTTGCGTGAAATTTTAAAGAAATTGCCAGACTCTGGGTCCTGAATCTTTTCTGTATGTTACAGTTTCTCAGACAATTTATCTATCACACAATTCAAATGGTTTTAATTCACTTGAATTTTTTTAATTAAAAAAAAAAAAGAAAAAAAATCTTTAGGCAATCTGATTTATCAGAAGACTTGCAGATGTCCTCCACTGACAGAGGACACCTTTTGTCCCCAGCAATAGCATTGCAGTGCCAAAGGAGGCAAAGCACCTCTCCAACCTGATGTTAGACACTAGGATAAGGTCACAATATTGCAGAATTCTGGAGGTGACAGTAAATAACAGCACACAGAGTCAGGGTTCTAAAAGATTTAAAGACAGGACATCAGCTTATCTTAACCAAGATCCTAGGAAGACTTGTGCACTCTAATGCCTAAACTAAGGTACTGTGCAAAGGAAACATTGAGGATATTTGATCTGAAGATGAACTTACAGTATTTTGACAGCTGCCCTCTGTTGAAGTTCAGGTGTTCATGGCTCCAGTTACAGGCATTTTTTGTAAGTCTGTCCATACTATGTATGACAGTGAGAGAAAGTGAGTACTCCCTACTCCAATGGAATTTCTGACTTGATAGTGCTCTTATGGATCATGTGAAAATTAGATAGGTGGTGTGGTTTAGAACAGTATTGTCTCAGAAACATTACCATGTATTATGATATTATACTCCATAGGCCAGATCTGATGGACTTGCAACTGATTTTTTTTCAGATGGAGAATTCAGTGCTGGTTCTCTAAGGGTTTTCATAAAGCTCATTGCCATGCATCCCTGAATAAGCAGGCTGCTGGAAGTAACTCAGCTCCTGGAGTGAAATTTTTATCTCCAAAATGGAGCCAGTCACTGGGTTTTCTCAGAGTCCCCACCCAGGCAGATGTTTAGTTTGTGTAGTGTCACAGTGATGCCTTCAGAGCCACTAGCTTATTCTCTCTACACTGAAATACGCTTTTAGGTCAGTAAAATTTGTGGTAAAATACCAATAACCACTGTGGTTTGGAATTGTGAATAGAGAGCTGATCTGGCTGAGGCTGTCACTGACATGAGATTTGAGAAATCCCAGACCACAACCCCTCTGAAGGCTGAAGTAATCTGAATGGTTCATGTTAGTTATTCCACACCAATGGTTATTTTTGCCATAAATAATGAGGTTTATACATCTCAGAAAAAAAGAGCAATGAGAGATGCTACAGGTGCAATATAAAAAAATTAATAGTCTTTTAGAAAGCTTACTTGTTATGTAGTGATATTAAGAATTTGGGTTTTACATTTGATAAACCAGAAGCTTTTTTCTTGTACAGCTGATTCCTCTGCTTGCTCAGTGTTTAAGAATTCAAGCAGGTAGATGTTTGCATTGGCTGAGCTGTTTGGCAGTCTCAGAAATGGACTTTTAAAATTTTTCTGATGTCTTATCTGTTGGAGATGGATATGCCTATGCATTTAAAATTATGGTGCTTTGAAACAACAAAGAAGAGTTGTTTTTCCCTTCAGAGGAGACAGCTAGACAAAGTAAACCAACACCGAATTTTAAGCTTCATCCCTGTATGGCTCCTAGTAATGCAAATATTCTCATATGGGAAAAGAGTATTTATTTTGTGGTCAATCCTCTAAAAAAACAACAGAACTGATTAAAATCACTTTCAATCAATAGGAATTGTAATCAGTAGGAATTTTCATCAATAGGACTTTGGAATTGTTAACTGAGAATTCAATTTCTGTTGTGATTATAAGCTCCACATCTATTTAATTACTTCAGGTGCAATGCTGTTACTAGGAAAAGATTCATTCATAGTAAAAGACATATAATTGAAGAATTTTAATATATAGTTTCAAATTGTGGCAGTGATTAGTTTACAAAAAAAGAATCTTCTGTAACTGTCTGATGAACTGTGCATATAATTATAAATACGCCAAAGCACAGATGGGATCTTCAGTAAATACATGTTCATATTGAACATTAAGGGATTTGTATTAAGAAAATGAACATATTTTGAGCTCTAGGAATGATTAATGTATGGAAAGTAACATGAAGCTGTAGTTTAGATATGTTGCAGACTTCAGAGTCCAATGTAGGAAACCTTATGATAACTTAGTCTTAATTCCAAAGTTAAACCTACAAAGCAAAGGGTCTTTAGTTCTTTTTTCAACACCTTCCACAAATGGGATACTGATCAACAGCAGACTAGTAATTGCTACTGATTTTTATTTACAGAAAGCAAATCCAGGCACTGGGGCTTGGGCAGCTCTCTGGATCTGTGATGTGGGCTCATCAGCAGGAGCTGTGACTGGAGGCCCAGAACTGGCCAAGATCATGTGAACCCTCATCTGTTCTACAGAAGTTGCCTGCTCTGTCAGTGTAGCTGTCTGTGCTCCTGAGGGCTGGGTTGCCCAGCCACTTTATATTATTTCAGGAAAATATTAATTTATTACACACTGGACTCAATGATATCTTTGTTTCTGAGAAGGTGAAGGTTTTGTGGAAAGGGTTTTCTTCCTTATCCAACCTTAATCTAGAGATCTTAATCAAACAAGCAGATCAGAGTCAGTGATATATGGACAATGTTTCATGTTTTCGTGGCTCTCTTGAGGCATAGTCCACTAATATTTCAATCCCTGACAGCACTGATAGTTTTTCATGTGTGTGCTACTTGTTATTACAGATTTCCTTAGGCTGTGATGTTGCATGCACTTGTGATGCTGTCCCAGAGGTATGAAGCCAAGCACAGGCATTTCTCTGGATTTCTGGATCAAAGAAAAGCTATGAACAGGCATTCTGTTGTCCCAGTCACAGCTCAGTCCTCAGGTGGCAGCTGGGCCCAGCTCCGTGGCAGTACAACTGCAAGACTTCAGACAGACACTGTCTATACAAGATGTGCAACCCTCAAGTTGCCTGAAAAGTCCTCTTGGACTATGAGTTGTCCATCAGAGGGAATGAGGTGAGCATTCCTCTGTTGGAGGTTCAGTACAGTCATTCATTTATATTTAGGAGAGGAAGGAGAGATCTTTCCTATTCCCATGTCTCCCTCCTCACTTTCCTTCTGCTATATTAAGGTGAACCTGAATGAAATTGCTAGCAGAAAGCCTAGTGGAAAAAAGTGAGTGGAAGACCTAGCTTTGAGCCCTACTCATGTTGCTCTGAAAAAGTTGAAATTTGTTTTAACTGGAGGCCATGGCAGGGGGAGAGGCAAGAGCAGCATTTCTCCAGGTGTCAGGGAAGTCACTCTCGGCATGAATTGCTTTTTCCCCCTCAATTTCAAATACTTGTAAATTTTTCCCAAGCTTCTCTAGGGCTGAAAGGCCTGATGCTTGATTTCAGCTCATAAAAGACTTTTTTTTCCTGCTGAAATTGAGAAAAATTCTTTGATCAAACTTTGAATCACAGAAGAGTGGGACAGTGAACCTTCTTACAGACTACAGCTTAAAAACAAGCAAGCAAACAAGCAAGAAGTACTCCAGAGAAAACAATATCTAATTTTGACATCTCAATGTTCTTTTGTAAAGGCTGACATCCTACCCCGGATGCACAAAATTCAAGAAATGCCATGCACAGAAGAATCATATGTAAAATCTCAAGTTTGTAAAGCAGTGTTGAGAAACAATTTCTAAGTGTGCATGGCAAAAGTATTCCTTTGAGAAACACAAACAAAGGAAAACCCTCTAGTGTGACAACCTGGAAATTGGAGAAGCGCTGTCTGTTCCATTTGGCTAAATGTCATACTGGGACCAGGCTGCTGTTGGGGATTTGGAAATGCCTTCAGATGGACCCATTTCAGCCCATCCCATGTAACTGATGGCCTTTTTGGAAACCAGATCAAGCACCGAATTTTAATAACTGCTTTATGCACTCACAATGATCCAAGCTACATATTTGCTACTAGTGTTTGTTGTATTTGAGCAGTAAGTTTGCGGCAAATATCCTACTGTTGCATTTCATATTTATTTCAAAGTACCTTGATAATGGTTTTAAAATGAGTTTAAGTCTTCTAACAATTTAAAGTGATGATGGAATGAGGAGATGGCAGGAGTACATCCCAGTTGCCAATATGGACCTATAGACACAGATGGATTTGGGCTTGGCATAGGTAACCACCTCTCTCCCATCCAGTAGTGAGTGTGAATGCCTGCTTAACTGGACTGTGAACTGTCCATGCTGTTATCCACAACATTCCCTTGTGTGTTATTGGCTGCAGAAGTTCAGCAAGCTTTAAAATTTTTCATCTGATGGGTCATCTAGACCTGGGCAGATATTTTTATGGATACACAGATTCTATTTGAAATTCAAGTACTTGTCCTTCATAAAACACCACGCTGATTTTGGCTTTTTTTAAGCTGTGAGGTGCTAAGCATGTTCTGATGTCCTGATTTAATATGATGCCAAACAAAAGCTGGTAGAAGAGCTGATGTTGTGAAATAATACCAGTAGGAATATGTAATGAAAGAAAAGTAATAGTGTTTACAAAATCAAGGCTTATCATGCTGTGAAAAGCAAGGCTCTTATTTCAGCTGTATTCAAATCTGGGCTCTTCTCACTGGTTTTGTCTTAATAAAAAAAACCACATCTCATACTGGCAAATAGAGCAATCCCTATTGAGAATAAAATGCCCATTGTTGTCATAATGGATCTCCATTGACACATTTAACAGCTTGAATGTATACATTTCAGACACTATAACTTACACTAATTAATCTTTATTACATCGTTAGTGCCTTGTAAAAAAAACCAAACCAACAAGCAGAACCTCTGCAAGAACGTGTCATTGACATTAAAGGATAAGTCTGCCTGATGTTACTAAAGTTAAACTTCATTTTGAAACAGAGATGCTCTAAGAGCCTTATGCAGTGAGTGGATAAACCCAGCCAAATGAAATGCTGTCCTCCATCACTTTAGAATATAAGCACAACATATTCTTATCTGATGATGAGTTACAGGTTTTTGTGTTTAGAATTCAGAGGATTACTAAAGAGATTATCTGATCTGTCAGTCAAACTGATCTCTTGATGAGTTGGAATACTGCAACAGATTTAGTGAAGAGTTTTTGCTCTAATGCTCATTCTGGATGTCACGGTTAACCAACATCTTAATTACTTACAATGAATAATCTCTCCAATGGCTTATTATACAAATACAAGTCTCAGGAGTGATATATAAGCATAGTACATAGCTGTGAGTCACTTAAAACTTCAGGGCCCTGCAGAAGGACTGCTATAATAAAGAATTCAGGAAGCCTTACTGAGATTGAGTTGAATGTCTTTGATTACGGCATGCTTTGCAAACTAAGCACCCTTCAGCCAGCCCAGGGGACTCAGATGACCATATAGAAAGTCCAGGTACAGCAAGCCCGTGGCCAAATATTTGGCCACAGAAACTAGATAACTGAAGTTGAGACAATCTGCTCGTATCTACTGCTGCTACTATACTGATGCATGTGGTGAAGAGAAAAAGCCACAGCACAGTCAGCTGAAAGAAATTTTTCTCATTAAGTACTGGCCTGCATCCAGGTGTCTAGTAGGACCTGGAGGCTTTGCAATAGCCTTTTGGCCTCTGGGCTAATAAACTAATGAATTGGCAAGCTCACCTGTCTTCTTACCTCACACTCTGCTTTCCTGGATAAACTTTTTGTTCTCATCCCTCCATCTGTCTGCTATCTCACATAAGAGGAGGGACATTTTAATGAGGAAAAGAGGATTTCCCAGGTAGTGATGGACACATATCTGCGTGCTACCTGAGCACTGATGGTTTGGAATAAATGGTATTTTGCACTCACAGCTGTGGTGCAAGATTGTTTGATAAAAGGGCTGGAGGAGAGGGGGCACAGGCACAAAACAATGCCATGCACAAAACAAGGGGTGTACAGATACTCCTCAAAATCCAGTGGAAAAACCTAACCAGTGGGAACAGTTTCAGCACAGCACTTCTTAATTTACCTGCCTTAGACTTGTCAGGCACGTTATCTGTGCTATTTAGGCAGCCCTGGGTATAACTGCTGAATGAGCTAACATGATTTAAACATGAAAGCTTATCCTGGCTGCAGCTGACAGGGCTGACTGCTCTGCATCAGAGCCTAATATGGAATTGCAGCAGAGTAGTGACAGAGGGCTATCACTGCCCTCTCTGCAGAGGAAGGGATGTTGCTAAGGTAGCTGGATCCCTTAAAACAGGGCATTGCTGAAGGAAGTTCATTTCACTGACAACTATTATAGAAAAGAGCTACACCTATAAGCTTTTGTCATTACAGAAGGCCAGGGATTATTTTCAAAGAGATGCTCTAAAATGGCTGAGTTCTTATTCTCACCATCATGCAAAATCATCTGTGCTGTCCAGTGCATCCTCATCTAAAATGCAAATTCCTAAAAATCAATGCAATTAATTCTCTGTCTGGGTAGTGAAAACAAACACAACAGTTACGGTGGTTAATATATATGACATATTCCTCTGATTTGTATTGGATGTATTTTCTGGGATGTTCTGCCATAGCTAAACACAGACAGTACAAAAAGAACTAGATTCTCAAGTGGTGCAACCTGATATAGTACCCCAAAATCATAGCTAGACTAGCTGATGGGAGATCAAACATTTCTGTCAAGAAGATCAAGGAAAAAAGCTCAAAGGATTAACAAATATGAATTCCTGTAAATTTCTTTATCTGGCTTTGTTTATAGCCATTTTCTGTGTAAGTTCTTGTGTTCCTGTTTCTAGATACAACTATTCACATGAAGTACATTTAAGTATTTGCTTCAGGATTGCTCACATGCTTATACCAGTAGGAAATGGAAACCAACTTAACTGACCAGCAACAACATAGCTGCATGGCCTAATGTGAGAACAGTCATAGCCAGGCAATGGAAAAGTTGTTCAGTAATCAGCTGATTAAGATATAGAGGGAAATATGGTCAAAATGAATAAAATTATTCACACTTAGCACTAAATTAAAGTTTTGGTTATTGTTATAGGGTATCTTAATGTTTGTCTAATTGAACTGTAGCCAGCTGTGCCTGGTATGTGTAACAGGTCCTCTGTAACTAGGACAGAAATCAATGATCTGCAAATTTTTACTGTGCCCTAGTTACAACTTAAATGTGAGGAACAGATGAGAGAGCTACAAAGTTTCTTTTACCTCGTTGATGCACCCCTGGCACAGGACACTGACTTCTAAAAGCTGCATGATCCTTCTGGTGGGGTGGGCATCTTTGATTTACCATTTGCATGTCAAGACAGATCTTTTGCTACCACAGGGTCATTGATTTCTGCATGGCAATAGACACTGCGCAACCCGAGAGGAAAAGAATCCCCCATGTCTCTTACTTTGGGCTCAATAACATCAGATGAACAAATTGACCTTGCATAGACATTACCCAAAATGATGTGCATGCCGTGTTGTTCCCAGCTCAAAGAAACGGCACACTGCTTTAAAAATAAAATGGTAGAAATTGGTAATTTAACGGCATGTAGCAAGCAGTTTTCAGCTTTCCCTGCTGTGAACCCAGTCCATGTCTTTCTGTCTTAATCAGAATTTTATTTAAATAAGTTTCATTGTACCACAAGAAACAAAATTGTCAACTCATTCTCTTGCAGTGAGCCGTGTTGTCTGCAGGGCCAGCTCAAAGCTTTCAGCAGTGTTAGCAGGATTGAATTTTGCTGTCCGAAGGTTGGAGGACTGGGCTTGTCCTGCTGCTGGATGGGGAAGGACGAAAGAAGGGCTGGAATGGAGGCGAGTCCTGCAGAGAAAGGCTTGCTACTCCTGTGCCTCTGGGGTGGGACATCTGCCACATCCCCTTACTTGACTTTCCAGGGCTCTGCTGGTAGGTAATGCAAAAGCCGTCTTGCCCATTTCTATCAGTCATCTGCTCGAGGTAACTGCTGACTTTGCCAGTGGCAGTGCCAGCTGTGGTTATTAGCTTGTCACATTGAATGCTCTCTGGAAGGCAGAGCAAATACTGGGGCCACTGAGCCACAGTGGGAGAGAGGTTTCGATTGGCAATGTGCCTGTAAAACTGCCTTTCCCCCAGTGAAAGTCTGGCTGTTCTTGTTTACTACTTTATGCAGGTATTATTTCCATCTCCCACAGAACTACTATGAAATGTGTGTCTCGCCTTTGAACTCAAAGATCAGGATGAATTCTCCCCTTCACCAGAGTTTGACTTTGGTTGGGCAGGGTGAAAGGGAGAGAGGCAACATTAATTTGATCCTGGATGTAATTTAGATTTACTGAGATATGTTAAACTCTGGGTCTGTCCTGCCTTCTCCTCAACAATCAGCATTCCTACTGCTAGCCCTGCCTCCTTCATCTCTGCATACCTGTAGGATTCTTTCTTGGAGGGAACTCTCCATTGTCCACTGTGCACTATAAATGGCATCACCTCAAGGATGTAAAGAATTGGAATTCAGCGAGTTACCTAATTCACCCCAACTTGAGGAATATGGGATCATGTAATCTTTTATTGGTTGTAACTCCTGCAAGTTGCTGTTTTCAGGCATCAGGCACAAAAACTTTTCTTGGTCCTGAACTGATAGAAGAGACTTTATTAAGATAGGACTGCATTGGCTTAACAAACAAGATGGCCTAATCTTAAATCTAATTATAAATTCCTAACAAATACAGAAACTGCAGTTACTTTGAAGCCAGATGTACCTGTGTTTCCAGAGAGGGGCAACATGATGTCCTTGGGGCCAGCCCAGCCTGCATGTACAGGTGCTTCTGGGGCATCCCCTCCGGGAGATGTTTTGAGTGCTTCAGGTTAGTCTCTGGGCTCCAGCTGTTCTATCGGCCCTGCCTGGAGAGATTAGGGCAAGAAAGATGAGTCAAGGATGGTCTTGCACATGGATCCTTCTTATCTCTGATACCACTTGCAACTAGTGCAGGCAAGATACAGGCTGCCTACCCTTTGTCTTGTGAGTGTCTGGTTGTGTCTTAGGAGCAAACTGGGGCTCCCAGCATTTTTTGGAGCACTGTCTCTGGGATTGCTGCTGCTCTGAAGACACTCCATGAACACTTCTACCGCTCATAAGGTATCCTGTGATGAATATTTGAAACAGTTATGGCCTCAAATACCTGGGTTAAAGAAGTAATTGTAGCTAATCACTGAAGGGAATAATGAGACACTTCTAGATATCAGATGACCTTACCACAGTAATACCTGTCTTGTCACGTTTTATTGTCTAGTGACATGATGAAGGTTTGGAAGATAATTGAATAGCAGGCATTCACGAGTGCAGCACTGATTAAAGGAGCAAATAGCCTAACAAGCATGGTCAGGTACTGCATGTGTTTCAGCTGTTCATTTTGCTGGAGGCCAACAGTTTATCCTATGCCCAGTGGCTACTGACTCTCTTCAGGCCAGGTACATGCAATAAAAGTGGAATGTTAATTGGGGCCTTAATGCAAGGCCTTAAAGGGACAGTGTTCTAGCAGGTACTGGTGATACCTTATTCCAGGTTGTTTTGCTCTTAAATTTTAATTTAAACCTTGGTCATTGAAATGCTTATGGGAAGAAATTAATAAAAGAGGCAGCATGTTTTGACACATATTGGGCATCCTCATTTCAAAGTGAAATCCAGGGCTAATTTTTTCCCTGTAGATGAGAAGACATAGCAAATGTTTTCAAGTAATGCTAGTGGTATATGAGACAGGCACTGTACTAATAAAGGTAGAAAAATGCCAGTATTGTGGAATTATTGACAGGTCTGACACAAAATTCAGTTTTTGCAACACCATTCCATCCAAACAGAATTAATGAGGTATTAATTAACTTGCAGGGTCTGTGACTGCAGGTATATCACTCACTAAACAGTTTCCCAGCTATGCAGTTAAGGGGGAAAGGCCAATGCTACGCTTAAAAGTATAAGGCTGTCAATACTTTTTGTACAGCAGGTATACTTTTGTACAGGAAGTCTTGCTGCTTGCAGGATTACTGACTCACTGTGGAAATAGTTAAAATCTGTTCCCCACACAGTGTGAGCTTTATAGCAGATGTAGGGATTCTTGAAACTTGGGAACAGCTTGAGAAAAAACTCCTCAGGAGACAGTTTAAATGTTAAGTGTCCAGGCTCAGTTTCACAAAGGTGTTTAAAATTTAACCCTCCAGAGACTAAATTCCCACTAAGACCAAAGGGAAGTACCCCTGTAGGTTTTAGTTTTTCAGATATCATTGTGAATTTGACCTCTAGCATCTATAAAGCCTCCTGTTGAGTGGCATAAAATGTTTCCACTCTCCAGAGATTAGGCATATTGGTTAGCTGCACTAATCCCCATCTGTCATGAGGGAAAAAAAAAAAAAAGAAAAAAAGAGAAAAAAAGGTAACTGAGATCCATAGCTGGAAAGCAACTGTCTCTCCCATGCTATACTAACTTGCTGGCTTGCTGGACCATCAAACCAAGCTATGCTTGGAGGTTTGCCATGTCTTCTGTTTTCTCATGAATGGGACACTGACAGCAGTTGAGATCCTCATATTGCCCAAGCTCTCCTGACATGAGAACTGTGGAGTGATTACAGATGAAGGGTGTTGGTTACATCTGTTCCAGGGCTGCTCCACTCTCTCTGCTAACAAGCTGAACTGCCTCAGGCCAGTTCCCTGTTGTTTGTGGCACTCCTACCTTTTCTCACACTTGCTCATGAGGCAGTGCACTGATATTTGTTCTATGTGGAGCTTGGCTGCCAAGCCAATTATCAGCTCATGTCACCAGCTGGATCAGCTGGACAGCAGGCTAGAAGGGAGAGATATGGTTATGGTGCACTTCAAATGCTGTTAAATGCACAAAAGCTTAGAAGGTTTTAGCTTTACAGTTTTAAAGATCACATATCTTGTTAAGGTATAATGATTCCTTCTTAAGGAATTTTTCACATACTTCCTCTTTGAAGAACTGGGTCTATTCTATCCTGTGGAAGTGCGATACCATTTTTAATAGTTTTTGCTTAGATTTTAAGATTTTCTTGAATGCGATAGATTTATATTTTTGCTCAAATGCCACAGATTTCTTGTATATGACTCCCTTTTAAAATTCAAATCAATAAAGATGGATCAAAAGTCTACATTCCAGTCTTATTGAATGAGGCCATGGACCAAAACCAGAACAATAAGTGGATGCCATTTAGAAAAAAATGAGAGCAGAAATAACATGTGAAAGTATGGAGAAAAACTCATTGATGAAACATAGTCATAAGCATCTTGACTTATGTGATCTACTTTATCTTTTTAGATGCTGGTTTTTTTTTTTAATTCCAGGGAAGACAAAGTTTCGTCTTGTGGCACAGTACAAATGATGGATGCTGAGCTGCTGGGACCTTTGCTTCTCATAAATGGCCAATCTTGGGGCTCCAGTAAGGTTTTGATGTTGTCTCAGCACCCTTCTGCCTCCTCTTGTTTTGTTTGGATAGCATCTCCTGCAGAGAGGGGGAAGCATGCCAGTCTAGGAGGTGGTCACATGCCGCTTGTGGCCTCGGTTCCTCAGAGTACATTGTCCTTGTGGGACATTTGTCACCCAGCCTCACATTTGGGATAAAAGAAATGAACCTTTCAAGTGAGCGTTCCCATCTTTTCAAGTCTCACTTTATTCCCAGCCATCACAGTCAGGCAATATTGAGTTCTACAGTCCAGAATGCAGTCTTCAGCAATTTCTGGTTTGATGGCAGGGCTAGGATATCTCAGCTGGGTCTTAATTTTAATTTTTAGGACCTCACTAGGTCCCAGCTTATTTTATTCTTGTTTTCTTCTGTGTGGGATTACAGTGCCTCTGCTGTCAAAATTACTAATAGACCCCTGAGGCAGAAAATGTTTCTTCTGTAATGATACGTATCGTGCTACTTCACATCTGGAGTGCTGCAGGGCCACTATTTTGGCTACCTCTCACTTTGCTGGGGAGTGAGATGGAAAAATGACTGTCTTTCCTGGTATACCTTTAACATACTTTAGTTTAGTTTACATTAAATACCCAGGAGTGAGGACAGAATGACAGCTACTGTACTGTGTGAGCTGCCCAAAGGTAGACTCTGTTAATACAGAAGTTAGACAGTGTGACAGATAGATGGGAGATAAGCAAAAGGCTATTATCCCAAGGTAAAGTTATTTCAACATACTGCCAATAACCCCTACTTATAATTTGGATGAGAGGTGGGAGAGGCATGACTTCAGCTGAGATCCTTTGACTGCCATCTACACCTTTCAGTGAGACTCTGACACTTTATCAAAGAAAGGGGAAAAAAAAAGAAAGATCAGTCTTTATGTTCTGGGCAGATGTCCAATAAGAAACTCCAGCAGAAGATTAAAGTCTTTAACATGAAAGGGAGATCTAGTGCAATGTGTAATATCTAGCAGTTCTAAAAATAAGCATGTTTGTCAAGTCTGCAACAATCAGGCTGATTGCTAGCCTTGACAGCATGACATACAGCTCACAATCTGGCGTAGGGGAAAAATGTGATTCAAATATCTTCACAGACAAGCTGGCCTTTGCATTTACAAGAGAGGGACTGCACAACAGCTCTGGCCCAGCATGCCTGGAGTCTCTCACCAGCTGTGACACCCCATTCCTGAGGAGCTTGGGAGGAGATGGAAGACAGCTTCTGAGGGGGATTCAACAAAAACAGCTGCCAGATATTGCAGGTCTAACCCTACCCTTCCAGTGGTTAGAGAGGGGGTCCTTGATCTGTCTGCTGGAGTGCCACATGTTGATGGGTAGGTTGTTCAGACTGCCATCAGGAGGAGGGGAAAGATAAGCCGAGAGAGGTGATGACTTTTCAGGAGCCAGTGCCTGAGCAGGGGGTAGGACCATTCTCTACCCCAAAGCACAGAACAGGGAACTGACCAGAAAAAGGGCTGTACACAACAAATGACTACTTGTGTGCTGATTGATTTCACAGTGTACTTCCTTTCGAAGGCCAGGTTCTCCTCTGGGAGCAAGAAAGGAGCACTACACCAGATCCAACAATGGGGGTGAATTCTGGGAGTAGAAAAGACATGTAACTTGACCATAGCTATAAAGGAAGCTGAAGTTCAGAGCAGGATTCACATGTGGAATTGCTATCTTCCCACTTCTAAGCATGCTGAAGGAGGATTAAATATATGTTCAGGATATGGATGAACTTCTAGTCCATGCTCAGAAATCTTCCATTATTTATGGCCAGAAATCTAAAAAGTGGCACACAGAGGAATTCAATTTGCTTCCTGGGAAGGAGCTGCTGTCTTTGGTCTCCAAGTGGCACCTCTGTGGCAGTGCTCTGCTCCTGGGGCAGCCTCTGCTTCTCTGGTTGAGGCATCAATGCACAGGCAGTCCTCTTGCAGGGACTGACCTCCAGTCAGAACTGAACGGGGTTGAAAAGCAAAATATATGCCCTAATAAAGAAGTCCCCAGACAGTAAGCATTTGTTCTTTTTAAGAAGCATGGTCAACCTGGTTTTCTCTTGAAGGGAAAAAGGTTTTAAAATCCACTTCAGCTTTCAGCTCTTCCTAACTAGGAATGTAATAGGACACTCAATGCTTTCTGTGAGTCTGAGACCTGCAGTGAAGTCTCTGGGAATAAAACTCTAACTCTGGGTTCCTTGTCTTTCCTGGCTAGCCTTAATCATCACTCCTTGAGTTCCACATTTACAAATCACTCCTTTCATTTCCAAGTGTCCTTCTGATCCCCTTCAAGGCACAGGATTTCTTTTACTTATTTTTACTTGCCGGTAAGCCAAACACTAAAATCTAAATGTGAGCATAACGTTAACCTTGCTATGCCCTATTACTGGCCAAAAGAGCAGCCACATGGATTACATAGCTAATGTTCTTCAGAACCTCATCAAAATCCAGGACAGCTGATTGCAGATGCTCACATGACCAGAACTGCAGGCATTTGCAACCCTCCAAATTAACAAAATTCCAGAGTACTTTATTAAAACATTGCAACTCCACTCACTCCCCAACACACCTCTGGGGTCTGTGAGCCTGAGGAAAGAAAGCATCAGGCAACAGAACTATTTCTGGTCCTGGCAGGCATCCGCTGCTCTCAGATGAAGTCTTTGATTCCTGTAGCTTTTTTCCTTCTTTTAAATGCAGAACTTATGACTGCATACTTTCTTCCTGGGGCTAAGTAGTGCTGGCTCATACCCATTAGTGCGCATTACATTCTAGAGTAAGTAACTCCTCATGCTCTATTCCCGTGAAAATAAAAGACAAGCTCCTGACTCCTGTCGTCTGGGACAGGAGTTTTTATGGCAATTCACTATTTTTGGAAAAATACAAATGTTTTAGAGAAATACAGCCACAAATAGCTGGCTTAGTGTCTCACAGTTCAGCCCCAGAGCTGGACTGGATGGGGAACACCCAGCTTTTCTTACTAGAGGTTGAAACAGAGTTCATTGCTTCTTAACTGTTCCTATGCCTGTCCACAAGGCTGTTATCCATGCTGTTGAGAGCCCAGTGCATCTCTGAGGGATCCTAAGGGAATTATTCTATCCCTGCTGTAGAAACATTGGATATATTGGGTCCATTAAATGATTTGAAATAGTTCAGAAAGTTTAAGTAATGAGAAATGACCTTGTGGCAGTGTTTTGAGTGAGGACTGGGAAAGTGTCCCCATATACAAACATGTCCAAACTGTTGCTGTTTTCTGGGAAAGCCTTGTCCAATTTATCTTTGTAAGGTAAGCAATTAGTTAAATACTATAATTTATGTGCTTACTCACCCATAAGTGTGAATTACAATTCCTTGCCTCCTTGACCCTAAAAAGATATGTCTGGGTTTAATGACTCTAATTCAGCTGGTATTTTACCCACAGACACATCAGCATTTCTTGCATGACAGGGTAAGGGTTCATTACCCCTGGAAAGCAAATCCAACCCGCTACCTAGGAACAGATCCAACACTGCTCTAGCCATGCTCCAGGAACCCATGTCTGAGCATCCAACAACCTGAGCACTGCTGATCAAACCCACCATCAGCAATGTGTTTTTTGAGATCCCAGCTGTTACCCTGGGCTCATTAGGAGGACTGGCATGCAAAGCTTCCAGGAGGGAAAGAAAGAACCTGTTTTCTTCTAGTTTCAACACTACTGCATGATGCGTAGGAGGCAGCAAAGCATATCCAGAAACCAGCTAAGCTGGAAGAACAGCCAAATCTTTCATGAACAAGGCCCCCACTTTCAGCTGAGCAAAGGCACTAATGTTTCCTGAATGCATTATTTCTGACATTTAAAAATGCCTGGATTTAAAAAAGTTCAGTAAAATTTGGCTCTATAACTGTTGGTATGAAATTTATTATTGATTTCAGCAGACCTAGAATTTTATATAGACCCACAAATCATCTATAAAAATCCACCTATTTAAGCTTAGTCCAAAATGTTTTTATATTCAGGTTTATGATAGAGGATGGAAGACCACACTTCTAGTTTAAGATGAGTCAAATGCTGAAAGCTCTTTTACATTTAAGACATGATACTTGGGAATAGCATGACAGCCTGTACCATTTCACTCTTTAGTAGCACATAATAGAGCAAGTGCCACCTGTTAGGAAAGCTGTCAGCGCTCTCTTCGGTGGAAGGGCGATCGAACAATGAAAAATGCTTCTCTGATCCAGTCAGGATTTATGATTACATGCTGCTGAGCACATTTTGGGGTTTAACTGTAGGAAAACATACAAACATGAATGCATCTGTCTACATCACTGACCTTGGTCCCTGAGCTGGCAAATTTATTTATTCCTTCTTTTGCCTGTGACATATTTTGATTGCAAATATTTTATTCCCTACCTCCTAACAAAGTTTCTTCTTCCATTGAATTTCTTTTGATCACCTCTTTCATACACCCCATTACTGGCTTAACCCAAATCAACATGAAACAAAATGTGCCCAAACTCACCAGGATGAAGTCAGGGTTTTTCCCCCAGTTATTCTTCTCCTCCCCTGTTGCTAAAGATTAAGAGAACCAGTTTCTAACCAAGCTGTGTAGGCAGGAGACCTGGTAGGGAGTGGAGGCCATTTCTTTTTTCAGAAGTGTCTGGGAGGATCATCCTCTGTTTAAACAAGCCTTCTTGCCATCACAAAAAGGATGCATATGGCTGGCTTCTGTTATTCTACACTGACGTAGCTTAAGGAGAATATTTTTTCTCTCTTACTGGTAAATAAATTTTGCAAGTCCCCTGAAGGCTTTGGGTGAGTTGTGCCAGATGAACCTTGTTTGTTAGGATACTCAGCACAATTACCATAGAACACCTGTTTTGTTATGACAACATTTTGCATACGTACGAGCAATTCACTGTAGTCATCCAGAGCCTGAGGACTTCACTCTGTGCTTAAGGTTTGTTTCTGTTTGTTTAAATAAGCACTTAAGGCAAAGCAAAAGGGAAATTCCAGCATTTGATCAGGTTCTGGCAAGTAGCTCAGGGAGCTGTGTGGCAAACCAAGGAGGAGACCGCAGAGGTGCATTTCTACCCCATCACTGTCATGCTTGGAGAAGTGAGGAGGGTTAAAATGAAGGTGACAGAAGAAACTACTGCTCAAGGACTTGGAAACAGGTGAGCCCTTAGAGTTATCTAGGCTCTTCCCAATGTCCTTAGTGATCCCTATGATTGCAGGAATTGAGAGAATATTCTAGGTCTTTTTGCAGGCTCAAGATGGAGGTCATGCTAGATTTTCCATGTCTCTCTTGGATTTGGTGATCCAGCATGGAATTTCACATGCCTGGGATGAAGACAGAAAACCATTAGAAACAATAATACCACCTGCATTGGGTTTTATTTTGTGCCTAATCACAGGCACAGGGAAGTTTTGCCCCTGTGAAACACCTCTGTGAAAATGTCACAAAATAAAATTTTAAAGCCAATTTTATTTGTTACTACCTTTTGAATTTTAGTAATACTAGTTTTATACAGAGTTAGGAAGTACATAGATGAAGGTATCAAAGCACTTAAACCAGATAGAGCACTACTGCTACTTTGTAACATTTTCTTTTATATTAATTAGGTTTGCAATTTATTGGTCTGCAAAACCTGTATTTTTAAAAAAATTCTGAATACAAAAGCTTCGAAGTTCTTTTCAAGATTTATTTTTTTTAAAAAATGTTGTATCCCTACGGAAAACGCTATCAAAATACCAGATTTCATCACATAGTTATTTTTCCATTATAAAAAACTGCTTACATTAGAAGATGAGTCAGTTAAAAAGTTTATGAGGCCGAAGCAGTTCTTATATTAATGTTGAATTTTCTAAGGGGTGAATTCTTATTAGATAGAAACTGGCATGCCAACATGCCACAAACTGCAGCTGACAGTCTCATTCTGAATGCAGTCTCCTAATTCAAAAGAGTATAAATGCATTCAAAAAACAGTTAGAAAAAACCCCATGCATAAAAGACCATCAAGAACAATTCCATAAAAAAGATGTAAGTTCTTAGGCTGTCCTTATAGCATGGATTTCTAGGTACTAAGAGGTTTTGCTGAATAAAAATATGTTTGTCCTGTTCTGATAATATTCTCTAATCATTAAGTGCCAGACACTGAGCAAGCCTGGACTGAGCTATGTGGATCCTTGGTCTGGCACAGTTCTGTCACTCTAATTTTATTTTACTTCTTCAAAACTAACAACACGCTAGCTGTCATCAGTCACACAGTTCTTCTTTCTATAGTAGAGACTACTGTACTTCTCAGATTTTCAAATGAAGACATATTTAACTTTATCTACATATATTTTGTGAAATAGAAAATGAGTGGTGCAAAATATTGCTGTGCTTAATTTCTGTAAAATATCCATTTAAGAGACCCCAACTGACTTCAGTCATGGAGAAAAATGTATTTAAAATGTCTATGCTCTGACTTGCTTTTGCACAAGGAATCACATGCCACAGATGCACATTTTGTTTTCAACTACAAATTTCAGACTTTTTTTTCCTCCCTGCGAGGCATACTGAGCTAACACTGCTGAGTGGTGCAGAGGATTTAGCAGGCACAGTTAGAAAAGACCCCCCTGGAAATCCCATCAGTGTGTCAAGACTGATGTTATTGATGTATATGGGGAAACTTCTCATTCCAACCCCTGCTGCTCCTTTAGAAACCCAGAGGATTGTTAACATGGTTAGAGAGAGTTCATGAACTCTGCTCTGTATGAATGCAAAGTATCTGGAACATTGATATGGAAGTGAAGACTCTCCTGCCTTTGTTTCTATTCATGTTCCTTTACATAATATTTTAATGATTAAGAACCAGATTTAGCCCTCTGAAATGCCTGCTGATTCCTCTGAAGTCACCTGATTGTTGCCAAACACAGAATTTAGTCCTGAATTTTGAAAAAATAAAGTGATAAAATCCCCACCTCTTCCAGCTTCATAGAACTTTCAAACAAAACCATCTCCTTTGGCTACTGCCACCTATTGTTGATTCTACTAGAAAGAAAAAGAGAAAAGGAAGCTTAGAAGACACAGCACAACCCTGTGGATGTGACTTTTGTGCTGGAGGCATAAATATAGGGTAAGTTCCTCGCAGGGCATTTTTACCAGTGTTGCATGGTCCACCAGGCAGGTGAAAGGCCTGATCCCTTCTAGCATGCCCTGAGTGCAGTGAGTACCACTGAGGTGCCCATGAGCTATGTAACGTGAAGCACAGAATTAATTACAGCAGCCATTCATTAATCTACACACCTAAGCCTCACTCAGGAGAACTTAAGCTTTTTGCTGGACTAGGTCGAGCTCCTTCCTGGATGCCAGTCTGCCTCCAGCTGCCTCCACTGCCTTCCCTCCCTCTCCTGCAGAGGGTCAGAAGATCTTGTTAGACTGGGTACCATCTTCACCTGAGACATGCTCTCACATCATGAGCCAGCACCAAGTTCTGCCTGAGAGCTTCTGGAAGGGAGGAAGGTCTATGCTAGAGCCTCACAGACACTTCTTGAACTACCCCTTATCTATTTGCAAGCATAGCTGACATGCCCCCCCACAATTTTTTTTTTAATATAGCTTTCTCTTTTTGACAGCTTGGACTCTTTTATATTCGATGGGTCAAATTCTAAGGAGTACAAAATTGATTTAGCTTGCATACAAAAGGTCATCTTACACTGTGCTCTGAATTTCAATTTCTTGGTACTTCAGAGTTACAGGATGAGTTATGAACTGTACAATAGCTACTAAATAATTTTAAACACCTTTTAGCTATAACTAATACAATGTTTACAGCTAGGGTGAAATTAAGAAAACTGGTTGACACAGTTCTAGGCTGGTAGGTCACTTTGGGAAAGTAGATATATGCTGCATCAAGAGCCTATTTTTTACCAGGGGTTTGTTCAGAGTAATAGCTGGGGCAGTAATTTAATTTTCACAGCTATCATCCTGATTAACTTGTGAAAGATGATGAGATGGAGCTCACACATGTTGAAAAGAGGCATTCTTGACTGTCCTCTCTACCATACCTTCTCATTTTGCTGGCTTGCTTCACGTGTTTAGGTATGGGGAAGTTTAAAGGAAAGGTTTTAGCCTGAGACTGTAACAAAATACAGTGATTTTAGATTTGATGGCTGGTAAACATGGTATTTGATGTTTAACATGGTAACCTGATACCACATTTTCTCTGTAGTAAAGAAAATAAGTAAGACATTCATTGACAGTGGCTTATGGACAGAGTAGTTTGTTCAAAACAAATGCTAAAACAACAAGAAGCCTTCTGCTGCTGCCACCACTGAAGCCACAAGCAAACAGCTCTTATCTTGGAAGTGAAGTCTAACTAAACACACTGCCTCTATGCATCTAGAGAGTGTGTGTGGCCAGAAGAATGCAGAGCAATATTGCCATTTTTGGTTACTTTTGCCTAATGATAGCCACAACACTTTTATGTTTTTATTCTTTTTTTCACTAGACATGTATCCAATGGCACACTCTCTTGAAGTGTATACTTCAACAGAAATAAAACACATTTCAGTCAGCTACATTTTGCCGCTAAACATAACATTTCTCTGCTTCAACTGTCAATGATCCTGTCATTTTTTTCCAGAGTGTTGTATGATATTGTGCTTCTGGGTCCTGCTATAACAAGTGAAGTTAGGAATTCCCTTCTCAGAGTGAAGCCTTCATTGTTGATGGCTGTATTGACATGGAGATGATGGCTGAAGGTAATATGTATTGAAGGCACATCAGTCTGTTGAGATTGGTGATAGTCATTCCTGAAATGCTAAAAGTAATACTAAATTTTTCAACATTTTTTCATGTTAGGACAGGCTTCATTGGAAGATATCATAATTTAAAGAGTTCAGGTCTGAATCTAGCTTTGTTTTGTATGTCTTTTAGACATGGGAGCACACATGCAGATTCCTGAAATTTTTCCTTGTATCCAGGTCTTTTTACTTGGTAAAGTGAGTGGAAAAGGCATCAGAGTCAGATGCGGCTGTAGGCTGTGTGGGATTTCTATTCTTAGCAGTGCCAGTTCACTCCCATGTGAGCTCCTGGTATGCAAGTCTGCAGCAAAGCTCAGGCTCAGCTTTCCTAGTATTTAAAAGGCTTCATTAGTCTCCAAGAAAGAAGAACCTACTGCTTCTGGCTGCTCAGGTAGACAGCTAAAAAGGACAGATAAGATATCATAAGAAGGATGCAGGTTCATTGAGGGTGTGGTTTCATTATATGTTTGCCAGCAGGAACATGAAACAGAAACCTCAATTGTGCAGAAGGCTGTGAGTGCAGAGAGACACTGGAAGGGACCGTGGCCTCTGCTTTTCCTTCTTCTGAAGGTGAAATTACCACTGAGATCAGTGGCTTATGATTGAATATTGTTACTATCCCTTATCATTAAAAAGGTGAGGTCTTCATTTATATACTATAACGTTCCTGCCTCTGGTGAAATTTTAGGGACCATGTGCAAAGGAATAGTCCTTTGAGAGGAAACGGTTGGTCCCTGTGTATTCTCTTCAATCTCAGGAAGCAAACCTTGCATTTTCTCATCAAGCAGGAATATAAATGATTATTTCTGCTGCTGATGTGCAAATCAGAACAGATCTCAGGTTGTTCATCAATTGCTCTAGAGCAATTCTTATATGTAGCAACATGTGTTCACCCACGTGCTCTTGCTTGCTGCCTGGACAGAAATCACCCCTTCAATACACTTGAGGCTGAATGTCCCGGATATTTGTTTTACCAGCTTCTGGCTATTTGGTGGTCAGCAAATCAAGGGTTAAAAAAAAGGGTTTAGCTGTTTTATTGATGAATATATGATTGTTAACTTACAAAATTAAATTATATAGCGAAAGGTTCAGTGGTTCGGAGCTTTGAAATATAACTTTTATGCAAGTCTTTATTTCAATTTCTGATCAATAATTATCAGAAGATGGCTTCATTTTTATTGCCAAGAGCTGTGTTTTTATGAAGAGCCTTTTCTTCAAAATAACCAGTGGTTCAGGTGATTTATATCTATTTTTAAACACAACATCTTAGCATGCACTTTACCTTATTATGGATGTCTGTCACTCATGCTTCGGTCCAGTGGAATTACTGGTGAAACTATGACTAATAAAATTGGTTGTGAACAAAAATTCAATAACAGCAAAGTTAATTACATGTTTACAAGAGTATAAACTTACAGTTTGATCAATATGTAAATTCTGACCTTCAATGGTCTTTTCAGCCTTCTTTTAAGCTTTTAGTCTTGCAAAGATTAACTTAACTGCCTAGAACTTCCTTTTATGAAGTTACCAGAATATGAGAACGAAGAACTTAAGATGGTGACTTTATATTTTTCAAAAATTAAAAAAAATACAAACTCTTGATGTTGTGAGTACTCATTCATCTTACTAAATAGCAGTGTTAAACTGATATATATTTACTAACAAGAATAGCTACTTAACATTTTTAATATTTATTTTCATATAAATGATGTGGTTAGCTATATTAACACAGCATTCTTCAAACACACGGTTTGAGATGCCTGTCAAAAGTGAAGAGTTCTGTATAAGGGACGGTTGTTGAATCAAAGCACTTTTGAAGTTATTTGTTTCCCAAGACTGATCTGCCAGATCAGTCTTTATAAACTGATGATCATCTTTCCCTGACCAGATTACTATTTTTTATTTATATTTCCTGAAGAGCATCTAAAGACACCAGTGCACTTGATTTTATACTGCTTCTTCTAGGGAACCCATTGCTCTTGCAGATTAAGCAGGCATATAATTCCCTATTTAACATTGCTATGGACAGTAATGAGCTTGATGCTTAAAAGCTTTATTCAAGCCAGTCAAGAAAATATGTTTTTGGACAGATAACTTTCTGGTTAAACTCTAATCTGACTTTGGAATGACACGTTGTTGGAGTGAACAATTTGCAGAATATTGCCAGCTGCACCACAAAAATTTTCTGAGAAGGACATTGTTTCTATCTAGACATTCATCATTTGTATGTTTGCTTGTCTGGTTTTGTGTGTTACATTTCTGTTCTCAGAGCCAGCAGGGAATTGCAATGGCACAGAAACTGAAGGAAGTTCTAGCTCAGACATGAATATATCCTATTGTGTAACATGAAGCTGTTATTTTTCTGAAGGATTTGTGGTTACAAAGCAAACCACAAGACTGAAGCAATTAGAGGCTTTCTAGCATTTTCAGACTAAATGGCTTCTACAGCAGAATGTGTTCTGGTTCAGCACTTAGGCAGTTCTTAGACAATGAAGTAGGTTCCTTGGTGGACACAGAAGGATTGACTTACTTTAAAATAACCTGCAGAATTTCATTCAATGTTTTAAAATGTTTATTCTCTCAGGAAGATTGTATCTCTGATTTGTAGTAAGAGAGAACTTTGTTTGGGAGGTATGAAATCTTATGGCTTACCCAGCTGTAACTGTTGCTTCCGCAGCTTCCCTCCATGTCCTACCATCCCACCATATCTAGACCAACCAAAATCCCTAAATGTTCCTTCTCTCCTTTTTGGCAAGCTTTGTCAATGTGTTAGAGCAGAAGTCCTGGCCCAGGAAGGCTTACTACTTCATTTTAAATAGCTATGAGAAACTACTTTTTCTCCTGGTTTAAACTGATATCCTCAGATAGTGTCAGTGTTACTTACCTCACTGCCTCATGAAGTTAAGTCCCTGATTTTCTTCTTGTTAAGGTAACTGAAGAGAATAAACCACCCAAACATTGTAATTTGCTTCCGTATCAGCAATCATTTCAGTCCTGACTAAAGGGGGAATAATGTTGCATGGGAATAGCATTTTAAATGTACAAATTCAGAACATCATACACATCACAGGATCGTAGGTGGTCACAGAAAGCTTACTCTAGTATCCAAACCAAGAGATGCTGTTTAGAAGGAAGTGTAGTGTTCGTGATGTGGAGCACACCTCTTCCTCAGCACTGGGGACATAACTGGGAACCAGCGAACCCAAGCAGCTTGCATGAGGTATGTGATACCTTCAGAACTGGCTGCAGCATTTCTGTTGATGAAAAAGCCAGAGCTGTATTGTGACTCGCTGCTGGAGTATAAAGTTCAGGGCATTTTGCATGGTGTTTGTGAGACACCGCTAAAAAAGGTTTGGTAACATAGAATGAACGTATATTTTGTCCTTGTTACTGCGATCTAATTATGATGCTGAAAGAAAAAAAGGAGTTCAAAGTATCATGCAACACACAAGAAGTGAACCTAGTGAGAATTACTTGGTCATTGAAATCTAAAAGTCAGGAAGGTTTCGATCTTTGGGCTCACCTATAATTTGTGCACCATAAATGTAGACTGAAGTCGTTAGGGACTTTGTAATGACAGTGCTGTCTATAACAGTATCATCAAGCAAGACATTGGCATAAATCATTGGCACTTTGCAAAGTGTCACTTCTGTCAACCTCCCAGTGATGTGATCTTTAGTCTTCCAAATCTATAGACTGGCATTTGGATCAGCTAAGCACCTAACATCTTGTCTTGCATATTAAAGCTGCTTTAGCCAATATCTAAATGATGAAGCAATGCCTGATTAAAAATATTTTTGAATTATTTGCATAATATAATCCCACTATTTAAAAGCTTTCCTTTAGGGCATAGCTGTACAGTCTGTCCTCTCTTGATAGATTCACAACTACCTTAATCAATAATAAAAAAATTGTATTAATTGAGGCAAGCAGCCCCATAAAATGAGTAAATAGATGTTAAGAAAAATTAGATACTGAAATAATCCCAGTCTATAAAATACTTTCAAAGAAATGCTACAAAGATTAAAGCTTTTCAGTTTGAAATTGTTTCAGATGATATACAAGTTTTTATTATGGATAGAAATTGCGCTTATAGGGGTTGAATATGTAGTCTAAATAACATAGGTAGATTTAATAACACCTTAAAGTGAACAGCAAGCAAAGAAAACTCTCTTTTGCCTCTCCAATGAACCTCAAACTAGAACTCAGTAATGTAGCACCTCACTGGAAAATACTGAACTCCTGTTGGAATTATCTTTCTTTACCTTTGGGTGAGCTTTTAAAGATGATGTATTGCTGGATGTGTAAGCACTGCTGGGTATGTTCCCAGCCCTGGCCATCTGTTACTGTTACTGATAAATTGTTCCACAGTCCCCGGTATGGTCTTCCTGACTGCTGTCTCAAGAACACTGACTGTACAGATGTTTTTGTGATGGCTGCCTGAAGCTACTAGAAAGCATGTGCAGAATTTGCAGGTGTCCTTATGACTACACTGGGATGACACACTGTAGTCACTCCATTATACTCTTCCAATCCTTTCTCAAGCTATTACTGCCCAGCGTTGTGTTTTGTATGAGATTTTAGAAGGTTTTTCTCTTGGATTATAGGTATATTTGTTGTACTTTAGGAGCCCTTCTAGTCTGTGCCAAAGCCAATCTGATTGATACAACCTATCATGCAATTAAAAAGATGTTGCCATTGCATTTGCATGAACAATTTCAGTCAAAGGCACAAAATCATATTTGACACAAGTAAAATTACATGTAGCTCTATGGAAGTCAACAATTTCATGATTATCTATACCCAAGACTAAACTAGCATTCTCACAGTCTAGAAGATATGTGAATATTACACTGTTTGGAAAAGGATGTATTAGACAAGTGGATGTCATTCTCTTGTCCGCTGGCCTCCAGAGGTTTTTGGACTACTTCTAAAATATCTACACAAGGTGACTAAAACCAGACCTTGATTCTGTTTTCATTACATTTAGGTATTTATTGAAAAAATTGAAGAGGTTGTGTTGAAGACAATGCGGCATAGCTATTAGATTAACACTAAGGATATTCAAATTCAGGCTGAGTTTTAAGAAAGATGCAGCTGTTTAGATTTTACAAAGGCCTTTCAAAATTCTGGCATAAGTAGTTGTAAAGTTTCATTTGTCAGCAAAAAACAAATCTGAAAGAATTATTTAGAATATTATGTTGTATATGAGCTCTTTGATGAGCTGAAGTCCTATTGCTCTATACTCTTTGTCCAGGCATAACATAATTTTGGTTTATAGTTACCATCACAACAGAAGTAGACAGTAGAAGAATGGCAACAATCTCACAAAAACTTTGCAACAGTGAGAATCACAGATGGATGACCCTACAAATTGATTTTACTGTGTTTTTGATTGCCAAAGGTAATAAATGAGTAACATAGCCAGGTTGTATCGATAAGTTTGAAGCAAAATGGCTACAGCTGGACATGAATAAACAAACATGCTCAGAGCTGAAAGATTTATATCTCTTTTAGCATAAAAGCTGCCATATCGTTCTAGATATGTTGAAGTCTTCGGTGTCTAGCTTGGAAAAGCTCTTTTACAGGCAAGAGGAAAGAATAAGTCTCTACATTATAAGCCTTTAATGATCAAAAGTACGAGCAATAGATGTAATTCCTTGTTTCAAAGACTAGAAGACCTTCTAAAATTAACTTGGAAATACAGTAAGAACATCATCCATCATCCACCTGAAACTCAAAGGAGAAGACCCAATTTCACCATTGTTATTCAATGTTAACATACTCATAGCATATCTCCTAGATTTCTTTTTATGTCTGTGTCTTCAAGCTGGGTGAAGTCATGGCTTTCTGTAAATACCAGGAAAGAAAACTGAACTAATACTTGCATTTCTGCTTATCAATTTTGTTTTGTCTGGAAGCTCAAAAATTAGTATTTTCACGTTTACATAACTTTTTCTACCATGCTATGTTAAGCGATGAGGGATGAGACAATATGTGTGTATCTAAATGGATAAGAAGAAAGTATAACAAAAAATATTTCCATTAGGTGTTTGACTAGTAATTAGAAACAAAAGAAGAAACCATTAACTGTGAAACTAATGACTGTCTTGCCATAGGCTTTATGGGGCCAGAATTTTCTTCCTTAGTATGGGGACAAAAGTGAGGAATTTAATTGCACAAATCATAATGAATTCAGGCTTGTCTGAAAAGTAAAAGCTGATACTCCAACCCCATTTCTAGTCTCTCTTTAACTACATGTTTTATCTTACCAATCAGAAGAAAAAGACAAGCTCTCTAGATTTCATATGTAACATTTCATTGCCTTGAATAAATTTATTACATCCAAGGTATGGGCAGCGGAAGGGTCTTGACAGGGAAAAAAACCATCAAGCTCACCCTCCCCTGATACTCCAGCTCTTCCTTATAATAGCCTCTGCATGAAAGAACTAAATGATTTCACCAGATACTGAGGTCAGCGAGCTAAATTCTCTCTCTTATACAGTGCCACTATAGCATAACTGCTGAAGCCATTTAAGCCAGACCAGAGGAAAACTGGTCTAAATGAAAATGGGTCTGTCTCAGGAAGGAGGCAGGAAGCTCAGCAACCCAAGAAAATGCTGTATCTCCTACAGCATAGCCTCTTGGCAGAAGGAAGAATAACATTCAGGGAAGTTCCACTTCCTTTCAGGTTTATATGTGCTATCCCACTTAACACAGAATAAGATTTTCCCCCTGTGTATAACAGCACTTCAGGCATAATTGCTGCACACCTAGAAAAACCTAATTACATTAATTCAGTGCTAGGAGACATTGAGTGGCAGGGTAGCCTTGTATCGCTACAGGCATACTACAGGCATAAATTTCTTCAAGACAGAGCCTGGATCTCTTTGTAGTACTCAGATGGACAGACCCTCTCTGAGATATTTCATCTGTCTGCAGTGAACTTTACTGATGGGTGTGGGCACACTTGAGAGCATGACTGCTTGTTTTCTCTCTCTCTCTCTGCCCAGTTTGCCCCTCTTTTGAGATTTATCAGCCCACAAAATACACTGAGGTTTACTGCATCTTCCTTTCCATCTATTGTTCGTGATATTTCTACTTCCTCAGTTGTTCTGGTACAGAGAATTCCTCTCTCTGCTCTTCTCTTTTGTTCCCAGGGCAAGAGTTTGGAGAAGCAGCATCAGCAACTGGTCCTTCCCAAAATCCAAGATTCAGCTGGCCTGGAAGAAGAAGACAATAGTAGTAATTAGAAACTTCAGTAACTGTGGGCATAACAGTAGGTGATAAATGTTAAAAGGTCAGCTACCAAGGCAGATAATTTAACAGGTTGCTGTGTAGGTTCCCCCTTCTGGGATCTTCGTTGAGTTCTTACTGATTTTCAGGAAATTGGACCTGGCTTTCACAAGATTTTTGAAAAAATCTGTTATTATTTAATCAAGTCTTTAAATTCTTGTACCAGTTCTAATACACGGTGTTATTGCTTCACTTATGATTTACCAGGAAGGCTGACTAGCTGGGATATAGTAGACAGTAATGATTCATCCCTTTAAGTGCCTGGTCCGAAGTGGGACATAGCTGTAGCAAAGCAATATATTCTTATTTCCTTTCTTCCTGCCTCGATCACCATCAAAATATTCTCTCTCACCACACATCATAAGGAGCTTTCGCCTGATATGAATTTTATACCTGCTATTATTTGTGTTGCTCTGTGTCCCAGTCCTTTTGTACATTTTGTCAATATAGCTGAAAGTGCTTCAAGCCTGGATGTCACAATGTATTTGTAGAACAACATAACCCGTGCTGGTCAGGACTGCAGGGTGCTACTGCTGTAGTTAATTGACTAGCTTGACTCTTTAGTAGTAAATTGGGTTTTGTACTAACATTAAGTCATTCTCAGGGCTGACACATCTGAAGAAGTGGAAAATTCCTTTGATCTAGACATTGTAATCAAAATAGTGCAGAAGATAAATTTAAAAATCTGCTACGTAGTTTAAAATTATAGATCATAATTGTGAAACCTGACTTTTAAAATGCAAAGATGTAAGGGGTACTTGTGCTTCCTCAAGTTTCAGGAAATAGTTCTTCAGCTTTGCGTCAAGTATTACTTACCCTCTACAACCAGTATCTGGTAAAGGAGCTTTGAAAAGTGTTTGCATCCTCAATAACTTATCAGAAAACATGTGTAAAAATACTCAGAGACAATGCACACAACTGTTCCTTATGGACCTATGATGACAATATGTATCAAACACTCAGCACATATCTAGGCAGCAGCTAAAGTTCAGCTACTCAACTTTAACCCCCAAGAGCAGGTCAACAGGAAAAAGGAATGCATGTTAAAGCTCACACCGATGTTAAGCGAGATTCCTTCAATGGGGCTTGAACTCCTACTCGAGATATCAGCAGCAGGGCTGAGTGCCTCGGAATGCAAATCGAGCTTGTTACTCAGCATCACAGGAGTCATAAAAGTTCCACATCAAAGATGCAGATACAGGCTGAATTTTATCCAAGGGATATTTCACCACCCACCCAACGGCCAGCTTCCAGTCTGAGACAGTGGCAGGGAATACTTTGAACTACTACTGCTGATTAGACTCCCTCTGACTTCACAAATACTTTATCATTGTTTGTTCCACTAAATTAACAACAGAAGTGCAAGGTCTTGGAACACAGACCTCATGAAATGCTCTCAAAGATGAAAATCCTTGCACCTTACAACCTGCATTGTTATTGAATGATCTTTCATTATGAGTCTTTCATGTACAACTACAAAAAAAGGAATATAGTTTCTGAGTGTTGCCAGATGATAATGAAATAATGAACTGTACAATTCTACTGACCATGAGATGACTCCAAATTATAGTGATTAATTTAAAATAATTTAGCCACCCAGCTACATCTTCAAGCATAGCAAAAAAACCCCAACCAACCAACCAACCAACCAACCACAAAAAACCACCAGGGGCACATGAATGAGAATGGTACATGTAACAAAAATGCCTCAGTTTTTGTTGCTCATTGTTCAAAGTTCAAAGCACATGAAAGGGCCCAGCAAAGAGCCATAGTGTTCACATTTTATTCACCTCTTAAATTAGGGGGAAGGATGTACCAAGGAAGTGAAGAAATTCAGATAAATTGAGGGGATATAAAGTGAAGCAATAAAATTCAAAATAGTGATCATTTGCATAAACTCAGGTGTATTACTGTTAATAACTTCATTCAAGCAATTGAATGAAAGAGAAAATAAAATCATGCAACAGAAGTCACACAAAGAATTAAAATAAAGAGAATGCAACAATGGGTTTTTTGTGGTACTGGCCACATAGGCTGTGAGTTATGAACAAGACCAATGAAAACAAGACCCAGCAGTTTGGACCCTTTTTTTTTCATTCTTGTGATGAAGATGAAAGGAGAGATACATCAATCAGTTTTCCTCTTGAATTCTCAAAGGTTTTAAGATACTGCAGAGCAGAATGAGGTACAAAACTGCAGACAACAGACAGGTGAACAGGAACATTCACGAGGAAAGATCACCTGCACCTTTGGTCTTCTATTTCAACCATTGCTTTTTTTTTTACTGCTTGTCTTTGTATTGTTTTTGCTGAGAGGACTTTCCCTGCTGTTTCCTTCCGTGCCATAGTCCATATGTCTCCATTTAAGGTGTGAACTCGACCCTTCGTGCTGATCACCCTTTGGTGAAGGCTGTCCTGCCATCACCCATACACAACAGCAGTGAGCACCACTACACAGCTGGCCCTAATAGAGCAAATAAAACCATGGGCAGTGTGAACGTGTGTCGAATCTGCCCTCACCCAAGGAAGATGTTTTATTCTGTGCAGTTCTTTCCTGGTGAATTTGTGTGCTCTTCTTCTTCTACAATATTCATTAACACAAGTCATTTGTACAGTAAATATTTATTTAACTTTAAGATTTATATAGTGTCTTTCCCTACAGCATCTAGGTGGTATTTGCAGAAATTAAAAGCATAAGTTATATGAAGCTTTCAATAGTGTTTAGCATTAAATTGCTACTGTTGTCAGAAATAAATCAGCTATATTGTCATGAAGTGAAATAAGCCTAACAAAACCCAAACAAGCAGAAGTACAAAATCAATCAACCAAAAGCTAACCAAATAAATGTGGCTTGCATAAATAAAAGCAAGAAAGATTGGCTATCAGCTACATCAATGAAATACCTAGACATGAATGAAAGCAGGCATCATTAATCTGCATTGATTGCACTTGCTTGCTGGGCCTTGTGTGCTTCCTATCTGACCTGAACACTCACTGGAAGCCACACTGCTGGTGTTATTTGTAGGCAGAGGTCTGTTTGCAGCAGAGCCAGTGTTAAAGGCGAGTGCTAAGTTTCGGAATGTGAAAGGGGAGCATTTTTCTCTGGCAGCAAAGGCGGTTTGAAGGGTTCCAGTCTTGCTGATAATTTTCTCCTTGGGCAGCCATTAGTGCAATTTTGCTATATGGTCAATCTGTGAGTTGTTTTAGATTAAACACCTCCAAAAGCACTATTAAAAAAGAAAATCAGAGAGAATAGCAAGCTCCTTCAGTCATTGCATTGGCCCACTTTAGGACACAATATCAAAAACCACTAAACCAGCATCACTGAGAGACCAGTGACCTCTGGGAGGGAGAGGAGAGCGAGGAAGCTGCAGAAAGCTCTTCAGTTGGCTCTCCTGCCAGGGAAAATGTTTGTGCAATTACACACCAAGTCAGGGAGTCGTGCCAGTCACCATGGTAGCTGTGGGAGAAAAAGGGACCTTTCCATTTCCCAAGTCTCTCAGATGTCTCCAGCTGACTCTGGTCAGTCACAGATACAGTGCCACATGTGAGCTTCTGTTTTAAATACTCCTTGCACCATTGCTTCACTTTTGCTTTTTGCAATGGGCGACATACTCAGCCCAGGGTAGGGTGAAGCACTTAAGCCACTGACTTCACACATCCAAGTTAGGAAGGCTGCAGTAAACAATGGCTTTCCATTTGCATGCATTGTTGCCACAGGTTTCCTTTAATCATGGATTTCTCCCATAACAAAATACGCAAAGAGAGGGAGGGGGCCTGGATCTGCCACAGTGCTTCCAACTGAGCAGTTCCCTTTGAAAGATGTTAAATTTATCCGGTGCCTACATGGAAAGCTAAGCACTCTCAAAAACAAAATCCACTCTCAGAGCACCCTCTGCCCCATTACCTACACTTCCATTTTACCTTTTCACTGTCTGGTTATTTAAGTTCTGAAATGTGCTGGATTAAGTTTGGTTTTCACTTGTACCCAGCCAGAGAAATAACATTATCCACCTGTAGAAGAGAGCAAAAATGAATCCAGAGTGATTTCCCTTGCATATCCATGACTCTCCTTACTTGCATTAGGTGGGATTATTTTTTCCTTTGCGAAGAATCAGTGGTTTGACTTATGGTATTACTTAGCATGATGTTGGTAGTGCAGAGACCATCTCTTATTACATCAATTGTTACACTTTGGTAACAGATTCAGATATAAAAGAGTATACCTTAGAACAGCATTTTCCTATCTTTTTCCTTTTAGAACCACATTGTGCTTTTTAAAAGATCCTTTACAAGTCCCTGCTAAGGAAACCCATGTGCATCATTTGCCCCTTTAAAGACCATCTTTGGTGAAATAGGTTTCATGGGCAATGTAGTGAGGGTTTCATAGGAAATTGGATTTTTTTCCTCACTTTGTTGTACAAAAGGTTAAAATTTATTTCTGTTTGATCGTGCTCACCTCAAAGATGTCCCCTGCAGGCTATGTCTGTTGGCAGTTAACATGGGTTTAAAGAATGCTCTCTAGGCCATTCTGCAGCAAGAAAGTAGTAGGTCTTAGATGGAAATGCAAACAAAACCTTTAAAGCTTTTGATCTTCTTGGGGACTTGATGAAATCTCTCGAGCAAATTGAAGGATTACATTCAACAGCAAATATGTACAAGTATAACAAATTAACTGTAAATGATATAACCAATCTAAAATGGAAGTATAAGATATTACTGTCTTATGGCAGTATTTGAACTTTGTTTCACTGAAACTCAAGGATATTTTAAAAGCAATGGTAAATGACTATTGACTACAAATATTCATTCAAATGCAAAAGAGAATTGCTCTGGGGTTTCTTTTCCTTTAATCTCCTTCTGATTTGATCTAAGCACATCCTTCTAACCTTAATGCAGAGGGGTGGGAGGGACTGGGGGGGGGACAATCTGTGAAATTCATACTGCTAATCCCCTGAGGACTTTCTAATCAGACAAGAGCCACTAGGGAGACAGTTTCCTAAAGGTCTTTTGTTTCTCCTCATGTAAAGAACACAGAGAGCAGGTACTGCTGTGCATGGTACACTGAGACTTTTGCATGGTAAAACAATAATGCTTTGAAAGGCAATAGGATTACCATATCTTCTTGTACTAATTGTCATTCAAAAAGGTGACCTATAAATTTCCCCCTGCTTTGAGCAGAGGTGGTGTGGTGACCTGGTCAACCCAGGTTCAAGTGTCATTGATTAGATGATGATGGACAAGGAAGAGTCCTTTGCCAGACATGAATCTACTTGACATTTCACTCATCAAGCACCTTGGGTTTATTTTCTAAATCAGCCTTTTCTCTTGCTTTGCTTACAGTTTAGCAACAGTGGCATGCACAGGCACATCATCATGTTTGCATCTGGTCACAGTTCTTGGGAGCAAGCACAAAGGAAGAAAAGCCTAGGGATAATTTTCAATCCACATAACTTTTAAATGAATGGGGTGAGCAGCAGTCAGGACTGAAATACGGTGAAACTCACATCATTAGGAACTTCAAAAGAGAAGGACTGCAAAACCTCTCTTGCAGCATCATCAACTAATTTGTCTTTCCTTTGGGAATACTTCTGTTCAAAACCCTAGAAAATAATTCACAGTCATGATAACAGTTTGAGAAAAAAGTCAAAGCGATCACCTTAATCAGGCCCTTTTGAAGTTAAATGTACCCCACTTCAAGACATGTAAAGTATTCTTAATATAGGCAAACATTAAACAGATGATGTGCAGAAGTCTGCATCTTTCACTACTCCTGTGTTCATAGACAGGATTACAAATCCTCTCTACTGAAATCATGCAATCAAACCTTTCAAACTTGTGGTTTAATTACTACTGCTTCCTGAGATATTTAACAGGTTGCAGATATTAAGACACAGTTTTAACATCTGCCTTTCCAGTTAAACAGGTATAACCTTGAGTGTGAACTAAGTAGGAATAGTGTATTGGCATTGAACAGAGTGTTTTGGCCACACAGAAAATATGTCACTGGAACCAAACTGTCACTGAAAATATGGTACAGTCCCCCTCTCCTTCCCATGCAAACAGAGGTGTAGTTTTATTATAACAAGAGTGCTTCTTTTTGATATGAATAACTGACAATCAATAAAGTGAATGTATTACAACATTCCCCCTGCATCAGGAGCAGAGAGCACGTCAGCCTGGCACCTCAGTATAAAATACTGGCAGAATGGACACTGCTGTGTGATCAGGCCTGCTGGTGGCCCACCCTGGGGCCATGAGACACAAAATGGCCTGGGGAAGTCAAAGGGAGCAGAGCACTTCTCCTTATCAGGAGGTGTCTCTGTCCTATCAAGCAGACTGAGCTGCACAGAGTGCAAAGCCTTTTCAGCACTGATTTGCCCTGTCAGGATGACAGGCTTATCTGAGACCTCCCCATGGCTGGCTAGGAGAGATATCCAGGGTCTGGTGCATTGAGGCACCACTCCTCCCTTCACAAACTTACCACCAGGGTTGAGCTCCCATGTGCTATCATTCCCAATAATGACAGCAAGTGGTTTGGCTAGTTACACCATGCCATCAAGGCCCTACACTTATATAGAATGCAGCTCTGAATACAACTTTGCAAATTTGCAAAGAAAATGTTTGTTCACTACAAAAAGCAGCTTTCATTCAGCTGAAAAAAGGACAAATTCATGCCAAGTTTAATGATTTTTTTCTTTTCCCAGAACAGTTAAAATATTTTATCTGTTATTCAAGAATGTTTTAATTTTTCCAGGAAAGAGAAGGTCTAAACCTCTCTCCCCTGGATCCTGGTGTCTAAATGAAACATCTTCATCATACAAAGTTGATTCTTGTTCTTTCGGGGTGAAGGATGTAACTTCACAGTGAAAACTGAGAGTACTTTTAGGTGATGCAATATTTCCATTCAGCTTGCAGACCGTAAAATCAGTTTTCTCAGCTCCACTAATGTAAATACCTGCTCTTCTACTGATACAACATGATAAAAAAGATCTTGAAAGAAATGAACAATTCTGATATATGCGTGAATACAAAAATACAGCGTTCGGCCCTTACTGTTGAGCAAGCAAAGACTGAATATTAGGTATGAGATGATGGAAGAGCAATCCAGGAGGCACTGGCACTGCTGATTTAGTCGCATAATTTAACAGGTGAAAGAGAGAGAGAATCAGTTCCCTGGCTAGTTTTGCAGCTGTCTTTGGTAAAGTGCACAGTGTCCACATAAACTTACAGTAATCCACAAAATATGGCTGGGTAGAAGTAAGCACAAGTCAAATACAGCATGATGCAGTGATTTAGGAAAATCAAGGCAGAAGATAAACATGCCCTTGGATGTTTTTTATGAGGACAAGCCAGGAGTCCCCATCATGTGGATAACAGAAATTCCTGGCAGGACACATGAGGCCCCCTGTTGCACAGCCTGGTGTCTGACTGTTCCAGCAAGGGCTCAGCATGGCCCTTACTCATGCAGACACAGTTATAGGATTTTCCTCCTCTACATGACTGATAATTTTCAGGATTACTTCAAGAACTTAATATATTTGACACCTTTATCCTTCTCTCAGGCTTGGATGAATCTAGCTGAGAAGCTTAGAGGAGAAGGAAGAACAGGGAGGTGAGGGCCTGATTAGTAAGTGGACAGACAGAAAACATGGGATCAGTGCCACGTGTGACAACCAGTCACACAGAATGATCCCATCACTTATCCTAAAAGCCACACACTCTTCTCACCTTGCCAGTAGGTCATGGCCACCTTCCTCAGCTTCTCTTTTTGTTCATGTGTTGGTTTACTGAAGAATACCCCTAGTCTAAGCCCAAATCTAGTTCAAGCTGCAGACCAAATTGGCTATTTTAAATCTCTACATCTCTGAAAAAAATGGCATGTCCTGGAGTATTGTGTAAGTATTGATCATAGCAAATAAAACCAAAAACAGCAGAGTAAACTTGGCTGAAGGCAAAGCAGATATAGTAAGGAACAGCACTGCCCCAGATCGAGCCTGCACTGTTTTTCTTGAGACATATTTTTATTGATAAATTTTAAAGAAATTCTCAAATGAACACCTATAATTAGAAAAGGAATAAAACCCAGTGCACATGCTTTAAAGGTATATAGCACCCCACAGACAGCTTTCTTTGTTCCCGTTTCCTCAAAGCCAGCTTGTTAAGTGGCATTGCAACCTGACTGCTCCTCTATGGTTTTTTGCAAGTTCAGCCAATAAAAAGCTAGGAATTTCCCATCTTTGGTTATGAAAAGGAAGTTTCCAAGATTGGAGTCACTGATAAACTGAATAACCCCTTTAAAAATTGCCTTATTACTTCCGTCTCCTTCCCCAAGCTTTGAGCAGAATAAAATATTTATATGCACCCTGGCAACAGCCCAACTCAAAAATATTGTACAGCTGGTCCCATTGATTTCGAGTCCTGTGGAATAAACGCCTATCCATGAGAGTAATGGAGACAGAAATAGCAGTCCAAATTATAATATTTAAAATGTGTGTTTTAAATACATATAAGAATTCTCAAACAATGAATTTTTATCTTTTTGTTTTAATCACAGCTGTAATACATGCTCTTATCCTGATTTAAAATCTTCATAGAATAATCCTGTTCATGCTAAAGGATATGCCTTTCTGATGGCAGGAAGCAATCTTGTTTGGACCATTTCTGCATGGATTTCCTTAATAGCAACTATTACAATATTCTGGATTTGAGACGGGCTATATAGCTTTCTTTCCTTTGATTTTGTAATTTAGATTGTAGCATAAATGCTATGTAAAACATTCCACTGTCTAATTTTAGAACAGAAACTATGTATACATAAAAAGGGATATTTTAAACGGCTGAGAAAATTTAAAAAAATCAGCATCAACTAAAATACAAATGAAGCCCAGGGCACTTGCTACATTTTACTTTTTAAAAAAGGCATATAAACAATAATCTTTCACAGCAAGGCTGCACTTAAATTCATGTTGGGAAAATATATATGAATTCTCATGCACATTAAATGAAATGATTCTCAGGACTGGTTTGTCTGAGTAAGCAGCAGCTATATGAGCTTTGAAAGGGAAATTTATCTGGAGGAAAAATTATTTTTGCCAAAATGATTAAGCATTTGGAGAGATGACTGTCAAGAAAGAACTGTAAACTTTCTTGGTTAAAATCTTTATTGATTAGATTCCTGTGAAAATATTCATAGGACAAAGCCATAAACACATTTTCTATTCCACAATGCAATGAAAAAAAATCAAATATATCAAAATAACTTTATGGGTAACTGTAAATTTCAGTCAGATCTGATGATACAATAAATTTCATGTGTAGGAGAAAAATGAGGGTATTATATTTAGGAAACATATACTTCTTAATATTACATTTAGGAAGCATACATTTTAAAGAAGTATTTATTCTCTGAAAGGATTCAAAATAATTTTTTAGAAATGTAAATTAGGAATACTATGGTAAAAGGCTTTTTTTAAGGCCTTTTTGAAGCAATTGTAGATATGTCACAAGACATAAGACGTGCTGTTCTCCATTAAGACTTAAAGCAGGACAAAGCACAGGACAGGAGGTGTAAAGGGAAGAAGGTATATGAAAGATTTGTCTTTGCTCTTGCTATAAAATAACAAAGCTGGCTCTTTCATCAGATTTTTGTCACTGAGCAGGGGCACAAACTCCCCTCCTCCTGCAGCAGGTCTTGATGTATAGCTCAACCGCACAAAAGATTTGAAAAATCCAAGCAGCACCTTTTATGTCACGTTTTAAGAATTATTGTGTAAAGGAGTTACCAGGATTATTACAGAATGAAGGGTCATCATCTAGTCTGTAGGCAACTACCAACCTGTGTAAGAGTTTGGACCTGACTGTCGGTGAATTCCTGAGATGTGCCACTGTGTTTGTATTTCCACTATGAATCACGTAGCTTTTATTTGACTGGAATCAATAAATTGAAAATATGTTATTCAACTGAGTTACTACTTAACATGCTATTTTTCAGCAGATTCAACAGTCTTATCAGTGTGTGTAAACACTCTGTGACTATCTCTTAAGCACTAGCAGAGACTGTGATAATGAAGTGCCTGCTATTTAGACATAATTTCCTTAATAACAAAGTTATATGGAGAAGACTACTCACAGCTTGGCAAGAGGTTCTTATTTTTTTATTACTAGCAAGGTTTTGTTTGATTTTCAGACTTTCTAAAAAACCCACATGCTCCTAAGGAAGTGTGCTGAACAGCCACCTGGTCCTCAGCTGTTCTGATGTTAACACTCACCACAGCAGTCTGTGAAAAAGCTAATTCTTCTTTCATCTCAGGAAATTACTGAAGGTAGCAGGCTACCCATAATTTGAAGACTTGAGAAATTAAAATATTTGAGAATTTCTGATCTTGGGGGAAATAAGGCTAAGTACCTCATTCACATTTTTATCTGATTTAGAAAAGAACAATTGTGAGATTAGGAGATGGAATATTTATTTAAATTAAGTTTCATCTCATCTTGCTTTAATACTGGTGAATCCAGCACAGAGGAAAGACCATTTGTCTATATATTAACTAAGGAAAGGTTCACCTAGTCAATGCTAACTACTGTAATAATCCCCTATTTGTAAAATTAGGCTCAGCAGTTTTTGAATGAAAAGATTTTAAGGATTGAAAGTGACATTTACAAACAATGCCATTTCTCCCAAATCAAGCTCAGCCCTCTTGCTTGACTAGAAAGCTGCCCCTTCTCCAGCACTGACACCATCCTTGACTTAAAAGCTGTTAAAGGTCTCACTCAATAGAGCACATAAATATAACCATATGGTACAAAGAAATGGAGTCACTGCAGAGAAAAGAGTCTAACAGCCTGTATTCAAACTCTCCCTGGTCAGAAACTGCTGAAAAGCAAGTGCAGCTTAATCCTCATCCAGAGCCATACCTCTCCAGGGAATCTGAGCCTCAGTTGGTTTCTGCCCACAGTACAACCATCTAAAGGGATGTCGTGACAAATGAGAGGTGAAATGAAGTCGACTGATATCCTAGCAGGCTGATAGCACAGAGATTTGATCAATCACAGAAAAAAGAGATTGCACTGCTGCACATTATTTCGGCTCAGAATAATTAGTTTCAGAGACATCCTTTCCAAAAAAAAAAGGGAAAATTTTAACTGCAGACTAAACCAGTTTGTAACTAGCATGTTGACTGCTTACAAGACTGCTTACAACTGAAAAAAAAAGTTTTAATACAGTTTGTGACAATCCAGAAACAATCATTTTTTGAGTCTAAACATTCTTAATGTAGAAAATATTAATGAAACAGTCATGCATATTCAAGTCCAGTTCATTGGAGACAGTGTTCAAAACCAGCTTGTTCTAAAACTTCTACCAAATTTAACCGGCAAAGATCACTGGAGTTCATTTAGTTCATTTTCCTCAAGAGGTTAGGTAAGCAAACTGAAAGGACTAGAAGCAGTATAAACCTCCAAGGCCAAATTATTAAAGGAACTTTCTACCTCTCCTTTCAGGATATTTTAATCTATAAATTGTGCCATTCCGCTCCCATCATTCTGCAATGTCTGTCTGGATTGTGCAGTCTCTGATAAGACAAGTACATCTGACAGTAATTTGTATATTTAAGGAGACTACAATGTATCCTGGAAAGAGGTGAATTAGCAGGACAGAAGACAGCTGCCCCAACAACCATTTCACCCTCTTTATGAGCTTACTGCAATGCCTGTTTTCACTTCAGGAGCCACACTAACTACGGCATTATGTTTTTCCTCTTTTGTGGTAAGCATTTGCTCTCCTGCTCTGTCTTTGAGGGAGGAAAGGGCTCTCAGATAAAACAAGAAGTTTGTTCTGCAGTTCCACTTGCCCGGTCATCTGCAGCAGAGCCACATAGGTGGAGAGTTCCAGCTTTTCAGGACAGTTAATGTTATTTATGCTGCTTTTCTGTAATCTCCAAAAGTGGTCCCTAAGCAGGCTGTGCCCATATTATGCCTCCACATCATTAACTTTCTACAAGCACTTTCTCAACCACTCCCTCAGACATCATTGCTTAGGCTTGATCAGGATGAATGCAAGCATAAGCAGGTGTCTTAAGGAGACATTTCATTGGGGGGGGGGACGGACAGAAATGCAGTAGTGTCCTCAAAGGAGAGAAAAGGACAGGTTTTCCTATTGCAGAGACAAATATGGCTCTTATTTGATAAGCTATGTTTGCTCTTGTTATCTACTTCTGTTTACCTTCCTCTTCATGGCCTGACAGGAAGTCTGGAAAAACAAAAAACTCCACAATACAAGTGTTTCTTCCTGTTGTTTCTGCTTCAGGGGCTGGCATACTAGGAGTGACCCCACCAGCTTACTGCTTTGGGAGAGGAAAGGTGCTGGAGCTACCCAGATACCTCCCTCAAACTGTGCTCCCCCTTTCTGTGTTTCTTTCTAATTGCTTGGGATTTCCCTGAAGAAACACGCGGAGTATTGCAAAATTCTCCAGTAAACCTTTGAGTCTTTTGCTGAAATATACTCCTTTCAATGACACAAACAGGTTTTTTTAAGAAAACCCGAACATGTATATGAGGAATATTTTCCCTTGGCTGATCAAAATTTCTACTAGGAAGAGAATTCCCTTTTCCCCTCTTTTTATGCCTATCCCCACCAAACACTTCATATTTTCTATCTCTTTAGTGGAAGATTCCTGTGATTTACAGCCACCCCCAAACAATCTGGTATTTCATCATAAATTTTACCTGAGCAAATGGCTCCTTAGAAAAAATCTCTGCAAAGCTTTCATTCTAAACAAAACAAAATGGGACTGCTCTCTCTTTTTAGTTTTTAAAGCTGAAATAACTGAGCAGGTGGTAGACTTAAGCCTAATAACCCAGGATAATGAACTGCATTTTCACATTATGTGAAGAGGGGGAAGAACCCAGCAAATCATTGACGGAATAATTTCTAAGAATCCACACCCTATTCCTCTCACAGACATTGTAGTCTAAAGCAATATCTAGGCAATTTCTGTTCTCCTTTTCTCCTGTTCTAGTTTCATGCTTGAATACTTTTGAAGCAGGAGGTACTCAAGAGCTCAACTGTTTGTTCATTTTTTTTAAAAGACAAACTAAGTCCTGTCGCTGTGCTTTCTAACAGTCAAAATAAAAATTAAGGTGATAAGAAGAAAGAAAAAAATATTCAGCTATGTTTATAGACAAATCTTGCTCTGAGATTCTGTCAGTATCTTGCTAGATGCATCATGACTAAGTGCTGCTTTAAGAAAAGAAAAATTAAGAAATCATTAAAAATGTATTGTATCTATTCAATTCAAGGCCCTAGTAGTCAACTTCAGACACCCAAGGTCACTTGGCCAGCTTGTGATTACAACAGCAACTTCAGTGCTCAGTATTGTCCTACGGCTGTGGCAGGTCAATGGAAAAATGTTCTTTAAACACCATAAGCATCTGATTGTGCAATACCTAAATCAGTGTCATTGATTATTCACAGTGCTGGACCGCTCAAAGCTGGGGAAGTAATTAGGGCTTTTTGTGTGGATTATCCACTGAGAAAAGGTCAAATAACTACAAACAGTGTCAGAAAACAGGAGTCACCAAGGACCTCAGCCTCCGTGATCAGTTAAGAAATGCTAAAGCAGGGTTTGATAATGATGTGCTTATGCCAGGTTCTACAGGATTTGATCATTCTGTCATAGAAATCCAATGAAGCATGAGTGATGGTTACTTTTTCCTTTGAAGCTTGCCTCAGGTCCCTGATGCCCGTCAAGCAAGTTTGTCAGTGAAACTTGACTGAGAAGAATTTAAAAGGCAGTTTTTGTTCCAAGGGGAAATGTACATATGTATATGTATATACGTGTGGGTGTGTAAGTAAATGACTGACCAGTCATTTTAGACACAGAGTTTCTAATTTAGATCAATATACGTGTTTTGCTCCATATTTTGTCCTCCCTACAGAAAAACCTGCATTTGCCAAAGGGCCATGCTGAATCCTCTCACAAAGCTTTTATCAGAATATACCTCCCAACTCTCCAAATGGGAAGTCTGTACAAAGAACAGCCTTCTGCTAATGACTTTCTCCCTACTGAAATGTGAGAAGCAATAAAAGAAGTCTCTAGTTTTGTAACAGCATTTCCAGCATTTGCTGAGTTTACAGGGGTACTGCTACTTAGCAACACCTTGTAAATTTAATTGCTAAGCCAGGGTGTACAAAGCATTCCAGTTCCATATGGGAGCCATTCCTTGCAGACCTCCTTCCCTGGGAGTTCCCAATGTTGTAAATCTCTTCCCCTCCTCCCATCTCTAAATTGCACTAACACTTTGGATGATTAGGGCTGCAGCAGTGATCAACATTTTCCCCTAGTCATTCCTTTCCATTGATCATTTAAATGAGGGATTATTCTGTTTTCCTATTTTAGCCCATGGATCAATTGTTTAAAACAATAGATGGAGGTTAGTTCAGAAAACTGGTGCATCAAGAGAAACAAACAAAAATGCTCTATACAGGGAAAAGTTACTTTATAATAAAAACCAATGAAAGAAGACAAACAACAAAAGGAAACAAGCAAAAAAGGAATAGTAGTAGCTTACAATATGTAGATTTGGCAGAGTAAAAGCAGGATCTAGTAATGCTTATAATGAAAATACTGGAAGGGAGAGTAGGATGGCACTACTCAGGTGGAAATTATAGGGGTAATTCACAACCCTCTGGCTTCTACTTCATCATGGAAGAGTATTTCTAATGTGCAATGAATGCTTGATGGCTTTATTTTTAATGGAAGTCTTATGCCACTGGAAAGAGAATTGGAAGAGTGAAAAACTTTTGACAGGCTGAGCAGTTGGGTCATCTTGTAGGACTTGATGGATAAAGAGCATGGAAAGAAGAATAGGTCCTCTCAGGTTCATCAAACATCTGAAGGTAGACATGTAGATATTTTGTGGGGTTCTAATCCTTGGACTTATGGTTTTGGCAAAATAAAAGAACTTGTCCTGGTAGAGACAGCATACCTAAAGCTAACAGGGTGGTCTATTTTCTTTAAAACGTCTGCTTAAATATTGTTATCTGGAAAATTTGTGTGTCACTTTCCTTTTAGGATCCCCATTGAACTCAAATGTTAATGATGTGGAATAAACATTTCATGACTAGAAGTGAAGTTAGGCCCAGTGCTATCAGGTAGGACTGCAGCCCAATTAATATATTTATATAATAAATTCCACAGGGTAATTAATTTACCATTAGTCTTCTTAAATTTATTATGATTCTCTATTTGTCACAATATTAGATATCAGGCCCAGGTGTTTTGCAGACCTCTGGAACATTTTTATTTGGTTTCTACTCTCTTTCTACTCTCTTTCTACTGAGACTAAAGAGGTAGCTCAGGTACAAAGCAGGAGGAGTGATGAACAGGCAAAAAGCCATAACACACAGCGCCAGCTATAGCTTCTTTTTGCCAGTGTGATGTTCCAGACCTTCTGATACTTTGCAGGACAGTTCATTATTTGAACAACTGTTACTTAGAAATACATGCTTGGGAAAAATAGAAATTAGATAGAAGATATGAAGGGAAAGAAAGGGTGTAAATTAACATTTCATGTTATTCAAAAATTCAACCCAGAGTAAAATGATCATCACTTAAGCCTTAGAAGAAAGATCTACTGTAGAAATCATCTATTCATAACATCTTATTTCCCTTCCCCAAAGTCCCAGGAAAGAGCAATGTAGCATCTCTGTTATTGAATTTATCACAAAAGAGATATGCTGCAGAAAGGGTGCTGGCACCAATTTTTGCAGGTATCTAGCTTCAGAGAGTTACAAGAGGCCATGGATGCAAATGGATGCAAAGCAGAGAAGCTCCATATCCATTCATTTCCATGGCTCTTGAGGCACTATCAGCGAGCTTGAGGGTGCGGGGAGGCTGAGGCAGCAGCGCTGGGTTGAGCGGCACAGCAGTCCTGCCTGCTGGGCACAGACTGAACCAAGAGAGAATTGCATATCCCCTGGCTGCTCTGCAACTTGTCTGTACTGTGTCCAAATACTTGGGCAAGTAGCAAACATGGCTTAGAGCAGACTTTCCATTCCAGGGCAAATTTGGAAGCTGTTCTGTTCTGCAATTAATCCCTACCAGGATTAGGAGCTTTATCACTGTCTTCTGTGTAACTGTGACAGGGAGATTCCACTATGGCACTTTATCATCCATACACAACAGAGAAGATTTGAGTTCAGGCACCTACCTTTATTCCAGTCAGTAAAAATAAGTATTGCTTAACTATTTTATCAGAATTTTATTTTGTTTTCCACTATGACTTACACAGTAAAACTTTATTATAACATATTGCAACTAAAGGTATGTAGCTCTCCTATCAACAGCTGTATTCTGATTTGTAGTCCAATAAACTTTCTTACTGCAGATTTCATGTGTACAGTTGCGTTGAGGTGTAATATATCACCACAGCATTTTTAAACTCAGAGCAATAATGTATTCAATTAGTCTGGAAATAAAACATCTAGTTTTCCTTACAATAAATCTTTTACTAAAACCTCTACATCACATGTTCAACAAGGAAATAATACATGTCATTCAGACTAAGGGTTTTTGTAGACTGCTGAGGGAAACATGCAGTTCTGGAGGTTTCATCAGTCCTGTGGAATCCTGCAACACGGTAAGTGTACAAATTAGAAAAGGATGTAATATGTTACTAATGACACCTCTTGGGATATTCTTTGAGCCTATATTTACTGTTATGATCAGTAGCCTCATTTAAGCTGCAGGAGTTGAAAAGTAATAGAAAAGTTGAGTGAAAAACACCTCTGAGCTCATTAGATGTGGCTGTAATTCAAACTCAGAAGGCATTTCTTTTCTTCTCTGTCATTCTTCATATTACTGGGAATATAGTGCTTGAACTCCTAATAAAAGCATTATACATGATCACATATCTACAGACCCTGCAAAACACGTTTACACCTCAACATCTGTAGCAGTGCCACAGCCTGAGCAGCACCCTAATTCACCCCAGATGTCTCTTTAAAGGAAATACTGTAGTAGGGCTACTGTTAATAATATTTTCTGAGCACTGCCTTTATTACTTTGAAAGCCTTTGATTTTTCAAGTGTCACAGACATTTGCAGTCATTTTTTTTTCCTGTGGAGGAAAAAGCTATATCACATGTTTAAATGTGAATAAAGATTTTGGTAATATTCACCCCTGGAAACGTCAGTTGGTGAATATATATCTATCCCTATCCATCAGCTGTGTTACATAACAAGGATTTCATTATGTGCAGTCTCAGTGCAGCAGAGCACACACACTCGTGCCAGTATTGTATCGGATATTGCTTTGAGCGCTCTCAGAGAGTGGCATGCCAGAGCTCTTTACCCACACTTCAGTCAGCATTTTGCCGGCTCAGAAGCGTGCCAGATGGTCTGCAGTGTTTGGTGATGCTCACTTCACAGCCAGGATTGTGGTGAATGAGACTCCATGAGGATGGGCCCCAAACAACTAACTCCCTCCCTCCCTCCCTCCCTCCCTTTCAGATAGAGTAGTGCTGATGAGGGGCTCAACAGCTGTCCCAGCACTCCTCTGAGGAGGGAACAAGCCAACTAAACTGTAGGGATCCACAGCACCAGAAGCACAGAGAAGAGCCAAAACTCCAGGTCCAGATTTCTACAGACATGCAGGCTTCCCTTGTCAAAATTATACCCCCACAATTTTTGACCCATGCTACCTCTACTTATCTCAGAGTCCCTAAGGAACATGATCAAACTCTGGCCACTACAGAATCACAAAATGTTTGAGGTTGGGATGAACCTCTGGAGATGATCTAATCCAACCGTCCTGCTCACAGAGCAATGTCAGCTGGGGCAACTTCCTAACTGAACAGTCAATATTGCCCGGTCTAGTTCCAACTATCTTCAGAGATGGAAGTTCTGTGACCTCTCTGGGTAAACTTCTAGTGTTTGATCATCTTCATACTTCCTCAAGATGAATAATCCTCTCTTTCAGCCTCTCCTTATGGATCAGATGCTCTTTTCCTTTAATTGTCTTCATGGCTGTTTTCTGAACTTGCTCCAGTGTGCTCAAGTCAATTGTGTACAGGGGAGCCCAGAACTGGACACAGCACTTCAGGTGTGGTATCCTCAGTTCTGAGGAGAGGAAAATAATTACCTTCCTCAACCTGCTGGTTATTATCTTCCTAATGCAACCCAGGATCCTGTTAGCCTTCACTACCACCCTGGCACATTGCTGCCTCATGTTCAGCACGGTGTCCACAGGGATTGTGAAGTCCTTTACTACCAAGCTGCTTTGTGGATGGTTACCCCCAGTCTGTAATTGGTGCATGGAATTATTCCCCTTCAGCTGAAGAACTTTGCAATGCCCCTTGTTGAAGTGCAGGACTTTGCAGTTCCTCTTCGGCTAGATCCCAAGTGTGTGGAGGCTGCTGAGTCTGATGGTGTGTGGGCTCAGTTTAGTGCGACATTTATCGGCAAAGGTGTACTGCTTTTAGCAGTATCAGCCCTGACTTTGGAGCTATTTAATTGCTGGAGATGCTGAAATGCTGGACATGCAGCTGGTAGGGATCACAGCTACTGCTCCAAGCTCATGTGAGAACCCCTTCACCCTGGGCCCCAAGCTTCAGTACCAATACACTGGTACTTTGGGCTGCAGTGTTTAAAGATGTGAAAATGAGAAATAAATGTGGTCATACCTGTTGTGTGCATACAATCACAACTGAGTGACTTCAAGACCAGAATGAACATTTTAATTTCTTGTTTATTCTCCCTTCCTCCCTGCCCCACTTCAATATTACATTAAGAAAAGATCCAGCCCTGAATACCAGTTAAATACTACATTAAGAAAGGATCCAGCCCTGAACAACTCTTGAAGAAAAATCACACTGATGTAAATTTGCTGTCAGGTAAGGAAACAGTAAGTTTTCTTCCTTTTGTTTCCTTTCTTGTATAGTCTGTTTAGCTCCTGAGCCCTCCAAAATGTATATGAGGACATTCCACAGTAACAGGAGGGTTCATAAACAAGATCAATATATAAATAAAATTCGTCATCAATATGAAAGCTGTGATCTCTTTGGGACAAAGAAAATGGAAATGTACAATATGCATTTAAAGCATGTAGCATATTTTTGAATCATTCCAGCGTCATTTTCAACCCTTTCTTCCCACAAAACCCAGTTAGGCAGCTATCCAGGGCACTTGTAAAAGCACTGCACTGGATGACTTACTGAATAGTTTAAATTTTGTGGGAAAAAATTAAAATCATTCTTTACAGTTCATTTTTTAATTTGAAGAAAATACAGACATGAAAAAGAGATTTAATTTCCCATTAAGGTATGCCAAATTGAAACCTTTCTAAGTGTATAAAACAGTGACCAAAATATCATGAAAACAGCTCTTATTTTTTTCTTTTGCACCTACCATGTAGGTATTTTTTAAGTGAGGTAAGAGTCATGTTTTGAATTTTATGGAATACATTCCAGTGGGGGGAAGACAGGGAGAAGAAACAATTAGGGAGAGAGGTTGAGCTGACAGTGCAGTTTCTTTGCAGTGACAACCACATATATTCATAAATATTTTACAAGTGCAGCTTTCAGAGTAGTAAATTTAGCTGCCACATTAATGCGGCTTGCAAGTTTATAACATGGACATTTGTGTGTTGTGAATGCCCAGTATTCTGTCCATGGTGACAGTAAAAGGTTTATATTTTGAAGGCTTTTCTCCTGCAGAGTGATTTCCAGATGTAAGGCTCTTGTCTTATACTGCAGCTGTGCTTCTTGTATAGTACTACAATGCATCAATTATTAATTCCATTGAAAGATGTCACAAATACACTACTTATGACATATTCTGTGCTGTCCATGAAGGGAACAGAATCTTTTCATGCCAAGAACACCACAGAGTGGTACCAGGAGCACTGCAGAAAAAGTTGTATGCTTTTTACATTCAGTGCATTTTATTATTAGCGGTAAAGAGGTTTTAAAATGAAACTGATGAAAATAAATGTTGTAATGAGAACCAATTATGAACAAAATGATTGCAGCTGACATTCAGAAATGTCATCACTATCACAAATACCACTACTCAGCATTAAGACTGTTTCCCATAAGTCAGTGTTAAAATTAGTGGTCACTTGAAGAGCTTAAATATCATTCAGCAAATGGTGTGGATCTTTCCACTTCTTTGGATAAAGCAGGGAAAGAATGAAAAATGGTGTCCTAAAAGGAAGAAGACCTTGTTAAAGGGCAGGCTAGACCCAAAAAAAACTTAGAGGGTCTGGAAATGTGCAAAGAAAAGAAGCCAGCAAAACTCGACTTTGTGAGAGCAAATGCTATGATCACCCTAGAGAGCAGAGGTATTTTGTATTGAGTCTCTACATCTAACTTCTGGATTCTGACATACTGACAGAAATAAAGAAAGGTCAAGGGGAAAGCAACACAAAGCAAGAAAGAAGTTTCTTCTTGAAATTTCTAATGTGTTGTGAAACCTGATTTGCCCTAATCCCGTACTGAAACTTATTTTAATCTTTCACAAGAATTATATTCTTGGCTGCAAAACCAGACCCACCCCACAAGCTGTCATGTCAAGGGAGCATTAAGCTCGTGTCAAAGGATGTGGTTTGATCCAGCTTGTCTTCCCTACAGCTTCTGCTGATGGCAGTTCTGCAAAGCTTTTGATGAAAACTAAATCTTCTCATCTCTGGCATATTCCTCACGAAAAGACAACGGCAAACACTTCAAGCACAGAAGGTATGCACTATATGCATTTTCCTCTACAAGCCAAGGTGAATTTATCCCTGTGGACAAATGCTTCAAAAAAGCTGTCTGTCAATAGAATTGATGTCTGCCTCCTTGACTGTTTTCTGCCAGAGTCCAATCCTTTCGATATGCACCAATCTGACTAATCCTTCAGTGGGTAGCAAGGTGGTGCTGATTAGAAGAAACTATACTTTACAATATGAGCAAAGTATATATATGAAAAGAGCTGCATATTAAAAAATTCTTCTATTTTACCCCTTCCATGCACACATCACAATAGTTTGCAGGCAGTTACAACCAAATCCACTCCAGATTATCTCTTCTAGATGACTTTGGTCTGAAGAATAAGACCCTGTAAACTGCAGATACTCTTTCTTTCCATTGTTTCTAACGAAGGGAATAATACCAGTCAAGTGTTTGTTACAGTAACTTGTGAAAGCTGCTCTAAAACTGATTTAATCAATTTCCCTCTGTCTTGTTCCTTCTGACCTGAGCAATTTTCAAGTGTTCAAGCCAAGAAAGTGCAATCCGTGACTGACATTATATCCATACATCTCCTTCTTTGCCTTTCTGTTCCAGGAGTTCTACTGTACATCCCAGAGGACTAAGTCTTCCAAGCAAGAGACAAGCCACATGGGAGGATATCATGTGTTGGAACACGAAATACAATTGTTCTCTGTAATAATTCCCAAGATACTCTACTTTCTCACACCATACTGCATGCATATGTGGTAATTGTTTAACTTCTAGGTGTAAGAACAAAGTATTGCTTAATTTATTTACTGTCTAGTGTCTTACAAGTCAATGGGATAAAGACACAAGGAGACTCTGAGCCTTCCTCTAGGCTTTCTGTTTACCCATAGGTATGTCAAATATTCCCGAAGTGGGAATTGTCTAAGAAAAATATTTTGTTGAAGAAACAAGATGGCCAAAATCCAGATAACCTATTCTAATGTACCTCATCGTCTTACATGCATATACATTTAAAAAGGAAACTTATCAGTTATCCCAGCAAGGAAATAATAATTCTGTTACTGAAATGAATATGATAATATTGCATCTATATCTTACCATCAGCCTCCTTTTCAGAGGTCTTATTTCTCTGTAATGTTCTAGGCAGTAGGAAGAAAGGTTAGTTGTACTTATACTGGGACCAACCTTGCCCTGCTACAACTCTTAATTTTTTCTAAAACCTCTTTGAAAACCTTCCTGGATTTGATTTATTTTTCATCCCAGTCCCAGATAGATACAGGCAATAAGCAATATGCCCTCTGCTTGCTCCTTTCCAATCTTGTATGCACAGTTATTAATCTTCATAATGTTTCTCAGACAGGTCTTTGTTCCCTAATGACTCCAGGCACACCTTTGGGCATATTAGTAGGCAAAACCCCTGGTGTTTTTCAGGACAGATTTCCCATAGTTTAGTTTATGAACCAAGTTCTGAATGTTTACTTAGGCACTCATTCAAATTTAGACTGAAATTTTTAAAAGTAGCAAGCAATTGCTCCTATCAGTGTTGCACGGGCTGAGACTTTTTTTCCAATGTATTTTCAGCACTTAAGAGCCCAACTTTTGTTGTAAGTCAATGTCACCGAAGTTGCCTAATCCCATTTTTAAAGTGAACCTTTGCTGTGGCAATCATTTAAACCTAAAATGTGGAGTGAGTCAATGCATACATCCCTTTAAAAATACTACAGAAATTGCAAGGAATTTAGATTACATGCCATGTTGCCCGTCTTCAGAGTTCTGATATTTTTGTTTCAGAAAAATGAATAAAAGGAAAATATATTTCATGTATTGTAGTGTCAGCCTACCAGATGTCCATTAAATATGGAGGACCCAAAGTCACAAATTTTACAATAAGATGTGATGTTAAAAACCACATAGCAGTAAAAAAAGTCAGTATTATTCCTTAGTCCTACTATTTAGAATTAAGGAACAAATTAGTTAAATTTGTGAAAGTCTTACCCTCTTCAAGAAGGCTTTCCTTCACCATGTTTTGTCTAAACATTATTTATTGGAACAATTTATTAAGCAAATTCATATTTGGAAAAAAATTTTGTAATTTTCAGGCTAACTATCTTAACTCTCATCTTTGTCAGTAGTGCAATGCCCTCATTTGAAACAGCTGCTCCATGGACTTTATTTTAGAATTTATTAATTTTTTACTTTTCCATTTCCAGAGGTGGAATAACACTTCACCTATTACTTCTCAGAGTTTATCTTACTGCTTAGGGAACTTACGATGAAAAGGTCTTTCTCTTGTGAGCTGGGACACAGTCAGCTTTGCAGGACAGGCCAAGTCAGACTACATCTCATTCAACAAAAGATACTGCACCAAAGTAAATATTTAAGATTTCCTGTTATTTTTTAGCTATTATCCATACATTTATTAATTATTAGTTACACTATCATGTTGAAATGCCAAGCCTCCTACTGCCTCAATACTTTTTAGCAGTTCACTTTATTAGGTCCCACCTGTGAAGTGAAAAGGAATACGATTATTGAAGAACTTGACAGGTTTCAAGTTCCAGATCTAATTATCATGCCATAAACTGACAATTTCAAAGGATAATGTTCTGATAAATACTGTGTGAAAGCCAACACATTAAACACATTTTCTCATTATGCCAATTGGAATGGAAACAATATTTTCCTTGCCATGGGCACATTAGAATGTGGTCAGGCAGAAGCTGTAACAAAACCAGGTAACATTTTTATTATCATTAAGGAGAATATGTTCAGCTTCAAACATGGAACTGGACATTGATTCCTGAAGGCAGCTGCTATCCATAACATGCAATTTTAACTGAGCCATCCAAGAATATGGTGTTTTTGGTGCTATGCATTTATTCATGTATGTCTATGTATGTGCCCAATACTGTCTTGGAAACTTTTTGGTTTAAACCTCATTAGAAATGAGCAAATGTTTCTCAGATACTTAAATAATTTAAAAGTTCATGAAAATATGAAGATGAATAGGAGAGGAGGTTCTATAAATTCTGTAGAGAGGCTGAAGTGTGAGTTCAAAAGTTTTAAGACCTAAGAGAATCCACACTTAAAATAGCAGGATATTTCATACATGCCAGACTGCAAAAAAACTCCCTCAGAAATCAACCACAAGACAAAAACTTTTAGTAGATCTGGTGCTCAACTTATTTAGAAAGAAGGCAATATATTCTGCAAAAGAATAGATCAAAGGTAACTACCTGTTTGCTCTTCTGTGCACTCACAGGACCCATGTGATCTGGAGCCTCTTACTTGACAGCTTCTCCTGTCCAGAGAGGCTACTGGGCTGGTGGGGCTTCCCACGTCCCTCAAAAGTGGTGTACTTTTGCAAGCAATGCCCAGACACACCCAGATACTCCTTGCAGTGAAAACAAATCATCGCCTATCTCCTCAATTTTCCTCTTTGATTTAGGAACATGTAGAAGTAAGTGTTGAGCTTGACATCATTATTTATTTTCTTTTATAGAAAAGTGATAGATGCAGCTAGCAATCTGCGTGATAAAAGCACTATGCCCGCCACTATGCCATTCCCACCCTTTTTAGATAAATATATGCCATGAAATGTGACAAAAACTCTGCCAATCAGATTCTCCTCCTATAGTCCTGCTTTCAGATAAGCCATCGACAGAGTGCTTTACTTTGCTAGTGTCACAAAACCAAAGAAAACTAAATATGGAGGAGACAGAGATTGAGAGCAAAGGACAATCTTTTGAGTAATACAGCCTTCAGATCTATGTTCATGAAGCCACAACACAGGAGATTAACAAATCTTGCTGCAGCCTTCCTGAGGTACAGGTGATATAGTCTGAAACTTCTCTAAGCTGCTATTCCTATGTTACTGAATCTTTTGAAGAAAAAGTTAATGATGTTTTGAAGGACTACAAGTGAACAAGGTTTCTTCCACTTCATTTCTGCTCTCCAAGTGACCTGATTTTGCTGAAAAAGGAGTGAAGAAACTGTCCACAGGGATTTTCACCCCAAATGAAGTGTTTGCTGTTATGCAGGACAGTGCTGGGAAGCATTGATGTGTTGCATTTATTCAAGACTGTGATACCACTCTAGTACTGCTGTATCTTTGACTCTCCCTACATTCCCATTGCTATCGGACTCATCTCCTGATGCATCTCTGAGAAAGAATATACATATCTGTGCATTGGTGCTGTTAATATGTAACTCACAAAGATACTTTAGTTTAATCCTATTGCTGGCCAGCAAAGATCTGTTGCATAATTTTGGCAAAGCATCAATACCTCTTTAACCACACTGCACTCACATGTGTCAATTTTTATATTCAGAGCCATGTCCCATCAGGACAAGAATGTGAAAATTAATTCAAATGACATGCGGTTGGTATGGTGCAAATAAACAGTGTTCTGACATATCTCAAAGGTATTTGCATAACTGCAAGGTGCAGGTGTTTCCAAGAATCCCTGGCATGGCTTTTGAATGACAGAGTATTTAGCTTCAGGCTTCCTGGCCAAAATACATTCCAAATACTATGGAAAGAAAAGAAACATACCAACTCATATAATAATTCCTAAATATTACTGTATCAGATGGTGATGACTTTCTGAGGAAACTACAGATAAGCTGGGGGGAGAAAGAAAAATCCCAAGAGAAGGCAACTGTCAGTATGGCTATGAACTGGCAAACTCAAATACATGAGACATTCAAATCCTTTGGATTAAGTTTCTGCACTAACTTGGCAATGCTTTGAGATAGACAATTCTTTTCCTGTTGCTTGCAGTTGCCATGAATTTACTGGAAGCACTGACTCATGCTTAATTAGTGGTGCCTTGGGTTATTTTTATATTGTTTTTATGTGTTTATCTGCTATTTTTAAGGCATTTTACTATTCTTCAGAAGATTTCATTAGGATCTGGCACAATGATTGTTATATAAGATGTTGAAACCTGAAAAATATATATTTTCAATATCTTGTTATGACTTAATTCCAAGCAGACAAATCTATGGATGATAAGCTTTCTTCATGTAAGTCAGTTCATCAAGTAATGGATTGGTTATTAGCTAATACATGGAGTTGGCTCCACACCTAAATTCCTCAGAGATAATGAAATTATACCTGTTAGAATTATTACACAGCTCTTTGTAACTGCATAACAACACTTTTCTATCTGCGGGGAGAGCAGGAAAGTGTTAAAATTTTAAATCCCTGGCGAACCTCAGGGGAAAACATCTTTGTTCGCAGTGTTTGTTCACCACATGGTGCATGCTTCAGAAGGTGCTAAATCAGCAAAACTGCTGAATTTGAAATATCGGAAACATTCATCTGCCTCTGAATTCAGTTATGCTATATGTAAAGATCCCAAATAGAGTCTGATAGTATAACAGCAATGTGGAATTGCATATTAAACATACCTAACCTGCCATTAAAAACCTCTAATTACAGTCATCAGAAGAGTCCCTGTGCTGCTACTTGTCATGCAATATCTATATCTCATTTTAATGGGAGAATATAGTATTTCTGATTATGTCGCTTAATGTACAATGTATGAAAGTTATGGGCCTGAACCTGTTCCCATGGAGGTCAATGGCCGTTTTGCCATTGTCTTCAATTAGAACATGATGTCATTTTACAACACTAGAGTTTCATTTGCATTAATTAATTTACTTAGCAGGTAATGAAAAACTTGAAAAAGCAGCCCTCTGGCTCATGAGTTTGGCACTGTATTTAATATTTTCATTAGGAATAATTGCATTGATAAACTTCTAAGCAGAAAAGGACAGGATAGATCAGTGTATTAGGCAAAATCAAGCAGTCGATTGGGAAGCCCTGAGACTGCCTTCCATGCCCTGGCCTTGTTTTCTTTCATTTGTCAGTGACTAGGCCTAGGAAGTTGAATCTTTAATGCTTAGCAATGTTAGATTTAGGCACAACAGTTCCATACTTTACGGATGAATATGATTTATACATCATAGAGACATTTGCTCAGCAGACACTACGGAACTGGTAGATGGTTTTTGGGTCAGTAGCCTCAATGGGAACAGCAAAGATAGATGGGAGATGAGGCTGAGGTGCTTCTTCACATCATGGTTGCAGCCAGGAGATACCCATCTGGGAAGATCCATACGGATATCAGTGAAGGCAAACACAATCCTGTGGAAGCAGACTTACATAAGGTGCTTTGATTTCTTAAATTAAATGTAAACCAGATCAGTCTCCTAACTTTTTTAGCTTTTAAGGTGCTAACAGCATCTACCATGTTAGCATCAGGCTCATGCCTGGGAAAGATAGGAAGCTGCAAAAACAGTGATGGAGGCACTTCTGCAAGCGAGAAGGATTGCACTGTGTCAGCTGCTGGGGATGTAGGGTAGCCCCAAAATGCACACTCTGGGACTGCAGAAATATAAGGACTCCATACATAAAACTTCTCACAGAAAGAACAGGAATTAAATGATCTTCCAGTGAGCCAGTGACAGCTGAAGGATTACAGTGGCCTGCTGGAGTGGTGGTATGGCCCAGCAGTGCATGTACTTGCTCAGGATTTCTGTGATCTGATCTCCACAGGTTGCCACATACTTCCCCTGTCTAGAAGACAGAAGTCTGGCAAAGCCACTTCTCCTTCTGGACACTGTTTCTACAGCCCGGGGGTAATAACTCCTCTTTACCTCCTAAGGTTTCTGTTTTGGTTGGGTTTGTAAGGTGCTTAGTTACCCAAGTGTTGGGAGCTATAAAACATCAAGATCAATTGAAAACCTATCAGTCAGAACTTGAAAACCCATCAGTCTCTGTATTCAGAGCTTTTTATTAAATTAAGAAGTAAAAAAAAAAGCGAGACAATATTGGCTTGAAATCTGCTTGTCCTCTTTAGCATATTGCCGTGATTGTCCTGGAATACTTTTAGCCAGGCACACTGTACTTTACAGACATTATTGTAAAAATACTTGCTGAGAAAAGCTATTTTATTAATTGAATATTCTCACTGTAAGTCATGTGATATCCCAGAAGACACTTTATAAATAAAGTGTATTTGCATCAGGAGTTTTTCAAGGTTCCCAATTTTACAAAATAATAGTTCACAGTGTAAACTAAATCTATCGAGGTGAAGCTTATCAGTTGAGCACTTAAATAAAATGAAATCAAATGCAATTTCTAGTGGAGACAACAAATGCTTCTTATTTGGCATGATATTTTACATATCTATGTATCACTTTAAAGAAGGTAATTGATGATGTTCATCTTGCAGAGAAAATGAGTTTGCATGGCAAGAAATAAGCCTATATATCTGCCTCACTTGGACCAGTCCTTTCTATATGAAACCCGAAGATTTTAATCTGTTTCCCAGAAACAATGCTGAATTCAGACAATTAAAAATATTTAATTTTAGATTTTATGATACTTTTCAGATTTGTTACTGTTTGTGGCAATAACAAGAGTAGGAAAAAAAAAGCTAGGAGTGCTGCAAGGAAAAACATTGGGTTAAGCACATTAAGACAAAAGTTCATTTGAGCTGTTTTAAAAAGATAGAGAGCTAATGCCTATGCATATGATGCAACATTTAGCTCTTCTTGTTAGTTAAAAAATAATCTGTCACATATTAATTTTTTAGGCTGATGGAATCACTCTTCTAAAGTGCACTTTGACTTTTTAAAAATAAGAATAACACAGCAGCTTCTTTTTTTACTCTTAGCTTACCACTTCACTAATTTATTTGAAGGCTTGGTCTATCTCTGAGAAATGCCACTTGTTCAGAAAGTTCTTTATTTCTTTTTGAAGACTGGCGGTTTAGAGGCTGTGAGTCTGTATTCTGTAGCTTAATGCAAAAATTTTATTGAGATTTTACTCTGATTATGATTCAGTTCCACTTTAAAACTGACTGTTTTATTTCCCCTGTGAAGGGAAATGTAGCATTACACAGAAAAGCTTTGCAACTCTTGAAACCCCATTCCCCACCCCCTTTTTTGTTACTGTTCCGTCTACAATATACAGAAGAGTGAAATTTTAAAAGGGGGTTGCCTTGATACTCAGAAAACAGACAGGCACACGTAAGCTGTCTGTGCCCCAAGGCTTCTGCTAATTATTGTCAAATTTACCTCCATGTCTCCAAAGTAACAATTTTTGCTGGATTACATAAGGATACCTGTCCACCTATTGATTTCTCCCTAAAATCTGATTGCTGTATCTGGTAGATACAGTCTTCAGATACTACCTTCTTAAAAATTTCTTGAAAATCAGCTGCTGGATGAAGGATGGAGAGCCAAGCTAATGACTCCACTGCAGAAGAGTCACCTGGGTTCAGTGGGTACCTGTTCTGTTTGGCTTCCAGGGTAGTCAATGAGCAGAAGTTTCCTGACAGGCCAAAAGACAGAGCAATCCCTCCAAACTGGCCACAGAAAAATATTGTCCCTTTCTCAGTGATGGAGGAAGAGGCATGGAGAAGAAGAATCAGGGCAATGGCTCAGATGGTGGTGAGTGCCTTATGGCACAGCAGTAGAACTGATCACATAGAATCCATTCCACTGCAATAGGAAAAGGATATAGCTCTTCACACAGAAATGCAAGGAAAAGTACTCTTCATTAATTCCATTACCTATGGTATAATTTGTTTAAAATAGGACTCAATGCATTATACCATAGTTAATAAGAGGCAAAAAGAAATAGAAAGAACACTAAATTTAGAGGTTACATAGTTTCTCATTATTTAGTCTACTTCTCAAAGAATGATGAGGTTTAGATTTTACTTCTGGATAATGCAAAATGATGTTTTAGCATGTTTAATCACCACAGTGTTATTAAGAATCTTCACGGTTTCAAAATATTCATTAGATATCAGGATTGTATAGGGGGTTAAGAAAAGTTTACGTAAGATCTAATTATTAACTCCAGCCAAATAGAGCTTCCTTCCCCACTTCCTAAAACCATACTCATCAGCAGAAAGACCCATCAGGACATCTCCATACATCCTGAAGGGGAGAAATGGGGAGAGGAAGAGCCTTCACTTCTCCAGCATTTCAGATGTTGAAGAACATAGGGTGAGATACAAACAAGAACAAATGGATTTAGTATGAGCTGAAATCTCACAACTCTTATTTTTCTGGTTGTCTCCAGACTTCATTGGCACCATTTGCATGATAAGCAGTGGAAGTCTTCTTCTGTAACACTTGGGGAGTTATCTTTGGCTTACTTTCATAGATTTTTATGAGAAAAAATGTTGACTGAAATCTCATACCTGTGCCAAAACTAACTTTCAGGATGCTCCATTTGAATCAATCCAGCTGGAAAATCACCTCAAAACAGGATCTTACTGAAACGCTGAAGCCTTTATCTGATAGGAGCTTTCTTAATATTTTTTTCTTAAATAAGACACTGAACTTGATGAGACACAGAATATTTTTTGTCTAATAAAATATTGAATAATGCACAATCCTATACAATCTAATGGATGCTCAGGTAAAAAAATTCTTATGCAAAATGTTTCCCACATTTAGAAAACATAACTCAAAATTATATTAACTATCCTACAGTTTTGATAACAGAAACACCAATCTTTCTTTGCAGAGGTAATTCTTAAGTAAAATTAGGCATTGCTGGAAAATAGTCAAGTACAAAATGAAAAGCTATGCCCTTATTGCTCCATATTTGGAAAGCTGAACACTTCAGCATCAAACCCAATAGCTCTGAAAGCTGAATGGGTAGTTACAATGTGGCATATAGAAAATTATCCAGGGAACAATTCTTACAGTTTTTCAGTTCAGCACCTTTCTGTGGTTGTACAGCTGGGAAAACATGAAGACGGAAGGGAATAACTTGTGTTTCTTGAGATACATTTTTAAACCTGGGAGCCGGGAATTACTCAAACCGAGGTCTTAAATAAGAACAGGTAACACTGACAGCAAGACAGTACTGACCTAGGAAGTACCTCATTAATGGTAGGTTACCTTCACGAAGCAAAGTGCATCAGTTTTATAACTCAGAACACTAAACAGTGACACCAAGGCCTCCAAACTGCAGAAAAAAAAATGTCGCTGTGGCAATTTTTCAGCATACAAACTAATAAAGAAACACACACCTGGGTTCAAAATTTTTACAGCCTTGCCGAGTACATTTTAGCTCCATTTGTGATCATCCCATAATCTGAAGTGTGTGTTCAGCTCATGTTTGACGGGCTGAATTCTAAATGCAAGGCCATGTTTCCACATTCTACCATAGTACAGTCAATGCAACTCAACTGTGCAAACAATATTTGAATGCCTCAAGGTTTTTGTTTCTGTACAAAATGCCTGTAAGAGGACAGAAAATAGGAAGCTTTCATGGAGATGTATTCTGAATAGAAGAAGATACACAAAATCACAATGAGTTGTTACATGAAGTATTAGCTTTTCTTTATGCTTCAAAGTTAATGTGTAAACTTATTCTGAAAGCAACTGTTGTGATGTCCTGAATCTCTGCCTGTGAAGAAGTAATTTAAACTTGAATAGTAGCAGCAAATCCTAAGAAAACATTAATGATTTGCTAGAGGAAAAAGAGTTTGAATCTGCTTTTCCACTGTTAGAGGCACCTCTCTTCAGTGCAGCAACCACAGTCAAAAGGCATACAGGGGTGCCATGTTTCGAGTACTGTCATTCAAGAAGATAATTTCCTGATTTTTAAAACAGTTTTTGTTTGCATAAAGAAAGCAATTCTGTAAAGAAAGTCAGTGCTCCTTCCATTTAACAGCTCTATGTGCATACCAGAAATCCTTGCCAACCACTGTTCAGTGCAATTAAATAATTAAAAAATATAAATATTCTGACTATTGACTAGCTGTTTTGTTTGGAGTGCAGCAAAAGAAGACAGACAGCCAACAGGGCCAAGAGATGAGAACACAGAGTATCCCCAACAAGGCCGCTGCTGCACTGTGTGAAACAGTGCAGGGATCAGTGCAGGGAGTATGCACTGTAATCCAATTAATTTTCTATTCAAGGACATGTACAGAACAAGGAGCAGCTGCATACAGGTCCTGTTTCATTCACCTCCTAGAATCTAAATTTTAAAAGCATGGCTGCAGAAACGTGGAACATTAAGGGAAAAAATCTGATTTCCCAGTAAACCAGATATGTCACATTTCTTCAGGGAGGTAAGGCAGTAGTGATGCTGCTCCCGAGTGGGAAAGTTTGTTCTTCCCACAGCTGCATTGCTGTAGGCTCTCTGCAGATCCACGTAGGCTACTCCTCCTGAATTCCCTATGAGTTTTCATAGCTCTCCTCACACAGAAGGACAATAAATTTCTGTGTGTTCCCTGTTGCGTTGCTTCCCACACATCAAGAACCCCTGATCCATGGGCCTGATTAGGCAAAGTGGTGTGTCTGGTTTTGATGAGGCACAAGCCTCCAAACTGCAGAAAACCAGGCTGAAACAGCACTGAAGCCAGACTTGTTTCAGGAAGGAGTCTGTTTTGAATTATGCTTCCTATTAGTGGTAGATTTAAAAATTAGGGAACTATGAGTAAATCTGGAACTTAACAAGGCTTAAAATAGGCCTGGGTCACAAATCTTGATGACTGTGTGACGAGCTGGTCTTCACTGCCACAAGGAGGTCTTTAACAAAAAAAGTAAGTAGAAAAAGAGTGACTCCAGAGTGACTGGTGTATGGGGGATGGGAAATAATAAAGGTAAGTTATTTCTTCTCATCTTATGTTCTGAAACACAGGAAAAGTTTACACAAATGGTAAACATATGGAATAAATTATCAGGAGAGTGATCTCAAAACAAAGACTACAACAGAGTTCAAGTGACACATTTCTGGAACAGAAATGGATGGTGCCATAAAGTCAACACAAGAAAGTAGGATTATGATTAACCTGAAAAAGGGCAAGCATATTAGACTACAAGCCATTTTCCTATTCCTTATGGCAGCTTCCCAAGACTGCACATCTGAAATGTGTAATTTAACATAAGCCCAAAGAGCCTTCCTTGCCAACTACAGAAAAATTAATCAAACATATTCTTGTACCAGATGAGTAGTAGGTATTTATACAAATAAAGAGGCATGATCTATTTATACACATATGCACCCAGATGCCTGTGCATGTTTATTATAGTTGATTTGAAATTAGATAAGCAACATAAAAACCATTACACAACATTATACAGGTCAATTAGTTCACTGCTTGAGTTTCAGCCAGGCTGGCCGTAAAGTCAGGTAATAAAGCTACAATGCTTTAAAAACACAGATGTATTTGAAATGAGTTGCTCCATGTGATTAAAAGAGATGTGAGAGGTCAGGAGAACAATATAATCTAACACCACGTCTACACTGCAGACTTCAGCGGCCACAGCTACACCAAGCAGAAGCAGGAAACTGTTTAATACCTGACTGTCACAGCCATACTGCCAGCTGTGCCACAAATATTAATGTAATTACACTGGTATAAAGCTGAAATTTCATAAATGGAACTTCTTTTAATTGGTGTTTTTCCTACGCTGGTATGATACACAGATGTGTTAACATAACCACAGCTCTAACACAAACACTTTCTGCAGCAATAACATAGACACAGCCAAAACCATCCAGGGCACAGAAACACATGCTAAGAGTTTACTTTGACTATTGCTACACTAAATATATTACATCACCAATGTGCTCCAAATACATACAACTAGGGATTTGTGGGAAAAACATACAAAAGCTGCCTCATAAGCAACACTCCAGCGAAGTTGGCCCTTCTAGCAGCCCAGCTGTGTTGCTCAGCAACAGCATCTCTTTTTGCCGCTGCTCACACACCTGTGCTAACAGACACCAATACGAACGGGCCTGTTCCCACTGCTTCAGTGATTTCCTCAGGGTCCACGGCTTGGTTTTGCCAGCTGCAACCATTGGGACATTGGCACAAGCACGGGGCCACTACAGCTGGGCTGTAGGCTGTGGCTGTCTACCAGCCTAAACCCTGACACTCGTAATGACAGAAAGCCGAGAGGGACAATGTCGGCACCGCGCCCTGAAAGAAAGATGGAAACATGTCTGGAAGAAATTAAATCCCCAGAGTACCGCCCTCCACACCCATCGATCCAGCCCTGCCCGCCCGTGTGGGAGGAGTGGGGGACGCCAGGCCCTGGGTTAGTGGGCGGGACAACCAATGGGTCAATCAGAGAGAGGCCTTGAGTCATTCTTATCCAATATCCAACTCCTCCTGCCCTTCGGGGCGGAACGCGCGGAGGAAGCCGGCGCTGAGCGCCACGTTTGGTTCGGGCGCGGGGGCGGGCCCGCGCGGTGCCCTCACGCAGGATGGCCGCCGGCAGCGGTCACGTGGGCGGCAGCGCCCCCACGGCGAGCTATACGGGGATACGGGGGAGAGGGCACG
>VXBC01012695.1:67500-107694 GCA_013399945.1 Ploceus nigricollis | reverse complement strand
GGGGTGTGCTGGCAGGACAGAATGCCCGCATCAGCCGAAAAAAGTAGTGAACTTCCCCGCTGAACAGCTGACGAGCGGACGAAAGGGTTGCTGAATTGCTGGGGTATTGTCACATCAGGCACACACCTCTGACCGTGACTGTCCACGCTCTCAGGATGCGTGACACTTTCTCACCATGAAAGTTACAGTGTTAGTATGGAATTCCGAATACGAGTGGCTATCTTTTACCTTAAAGAACTCGTATTAATTTTTTTTTTGTTGTTGTTGTTAATTAAAATAAATGGTATACTTAAAGGTTGGATTTTCTGGTGTCTTTATCGAAAAGTTTGGTATGCTGAAACCATTTTAATTTCAGTGGGACTGAAATTCTCTTCTGAGAACTTCTGTTTCTGCCACAGGAACTTGTGTAGCTCTGACTTTGCCATTCAATTTACCCATGCTTTTTGAAATCTTCCTTCTGAGGCCAAGCACTCAATTACATGGCTGGGCACCTGCCAGAGTCTAGTGCAGCTCATCATCTTCACAGACTATTCTTTTTTTTTAACACTTTGATTGTAAGAGCTAATGCTTGAAGCATATTGCTCTCTCCACATCTCCTGCCAACTGTCTGAAGTGTTTTCTAACTGTGTTACTTGCATATCATACCATCTGTAGTTAAAACTTGCATGGAAGGCCACCAGAAAAAAAAAAAAGGAAAGCTTCTCATGATTTCATATGATGGAATAGATTCTTAATAATTTAGAAAAAATAAATATTACCCTTAGAGAGCTTTTCTAAATCTTGGTATTTTCTGTGGCAATACTGAATTCTGGAACTCATGGTCAGATGCGGAGCATATATGTTTGTTTTGGTGCTAGTTTCACTGAGTGAAGTTCATCTTGAAACTCTTCAATGTTTTAAGTGCTTTAGAAATTTTTTTTGAGGGGAAGGATGAGATGCAGATGGGGTAATTTGAGATTTCTTTCTCACTCATGGTACCTCATGTACACAACTTGTCCTTCCTTCCTTGTCCCCATCTTTATCCAGTCTACCATGGCAAGAAAGACACACAAGTTTGTATTTTGAAGTGAAACCAAGAATATCTATTTTTCCTCAAGATGTAATGTACTTTCAGAGTCACTATGAGCAGCAGCCTAAGTTATATACAAGTATCTAATGTTTGTAGAGTATGTACAGCTTTAGCTTTTCTCCTTTCTTTTTGTGCTGTCTATAGAACTGAAGTTAGGAAGGCAATAGAATGATTTATCAATGATCTTTAAATATTTGTTTTATTATTACTACATGTAACTAATAGTTTGCAACTTTTAATTGTTGCCTTCTAGGTTAACCTTGTAAGTTTATACAATGTTAAAATTAAATAACCTGCTTATTTTTGAAAAATAATTAATGGCATTACTTTTTACAGTTTGGGTTAAACTCTCTTTTTTAAGGTTATCAGTCAAACGCATGAAAGTTAGAAATGAAAGTAATCCAGTAAACTGTATGAGCAGTTCTTGTGTAAGATCTCAATATGTGTAGGATCTCACAATCTTTTATGTAGGCTTCTTTTTTTTTTTTTTTTTTTCTCAAACTATTCCTGTAGTGAAGATAGATGGTAATGGAGGAGGGAAAGGAGCTCTGTAATATCTTTACTATTCATCAAGAAACTGTTATACAATACAAAGACCACAGTTAGTGGATAGTTATTAATTTCTGCATGCTCTTCTTCAAGGGTGCTTCTTAATGTATTATTTTAATGGCTCACAGTTATTGATCCAGCACCTCTTTGAGATGAGGGAATATTGTTTTCCCATCGGTAAAATTAGTATAATAAACAAGATGTGATTTGGGTCGCAAAAAATAATCAATGGTGGAACAGAACTAGAATTCAAATTCACCTGTCTCCATGCTGTCCTGATTTCTCCAGATAATAATATGAGTTGGATGCCTATGTTAGTGGCCATTACAAGTGGCCAGGCACTTCTTCATATCAGGCTCAGTTGAGAACATGCAGCTAATGGGTAGCAACAAGCACTGCATTTTAGTCTGGTGTTCACCTAGCAGAGGCTCTCACGGGTGCAAAATCTCATAAATACTGTGCTCTTCTGCTCTTCCTCCTTTTCTTGGCCTTTTTGCCTATGATTTCCAACTTTTGCAACAAGTGGAGGAACGATCATATGGATTTCCTTATCCCTACTTACCCTTGATTGATGGTTTGAGTATGTCCATCGACCATGCTGAACAAGTAGGGATCCTACTGGAAAACATACTAAGTGCTCCTGTAGTTAAACATGGCGATAATGGGAATAAACACACCAGGGGATGAATTAAACTTGTGCAGGAAATTTTCTGACTTGTGAGTGCTTTACTTTGAACTTAAACAATATTATATCTTTAACACAAAACCAAATTCTGTCACACATGCTGGCAGGGTCATTATAGTTGCATATCAGTGGCGCTGAAATTTTCCAGGCAGAAGCACAGCTTGAGCTCAGGGCTAACTGCATTAGTAGGAAACAGGAGGAAGCTGTTTCTGTAAAGTTGAAGGGGAAAGGTCAGTGTGGCAATAGACTTATTGCAGAGGATTATTGGGATTGCACAATCCCATCCTGTCTTCTCTGACTTGTTCAAGTGGTAGGAGGGAAACACTGGAGACAGAAACAGAGTCCTCTGGTCTTGTGTTGAACTCCTGGTAGGAGGAGAAAGTTTGTTGCTCTCTTATCTCCCTCTTTACACCTCGGAGGTGTGTGGTAGTGTATGTAACTTCTTCATTCCCCACCCATATCCCTGCACTTACAGGTGATTTTTGAGACAGTGGGATTTAGTGAAGGAAACCCAGCCCTGCTCTGCCTTTTCTTCTTTTGAAAAGGCATCCTCTGTTGTGTTTATGTGATTTTTTTTTTGGTGGGTGTTCAGCAAAGTGGAACGTTTCTCTTTTTTTGTCCCCTCAAACTGTTGCTGGTTACATAGATTGTTGGAAGCCTGCTCACATCTATTTTTCCTTAGTAAGTTTTGGTTTGTTCATAGCCGAGGAGGTATTTGAAGGCTGCTTCTTCCCCCAAAGGCGTATTATTTCTTCTGTAATGTAAACCAGACTGGTTTCTTCAGTCATCTTGACTGGAAAAAAAGTTCCTGAGATTTTTTTCAGTAATAAAGATTTAGTTGGAGGTAAGACTTTTTTATTTTTTCACAGCTTTTGATGGTGTCATGATCATTAGATATGTGTATCATTTATATTTTTTCCTCTGTTCATGACACACGTGACTGTAGTATGGGTGCTATTGCTTTGTCTTTTGTTCAGTTTTCCTTTCACACTTGGCAGTATTTCTTCTTTGAATCTTCTGTATTTGTATTTCAAAAGTTACAAATACTTTTGCTGTGAAAATAGGATACAATTTTTTCTAGTTTATATGGAACCTTATATCCCATCCTAATGCCATTTTCCTTGTTCTATTAAGCAAAACCCCAAACCTAAATAGAAACCAACGTTTTTGCCCTAAAGATAATTTCAACCCAGATATTATTAATTTTTGTTTAAATGCTTAGTTATATTGTCCAAATCACCTTTTTCTGTGTGATTCCTCTTATTTTTTTCTTCAAAGTAATACTGTTTACCTACTTGTTTAGTTGCATCTTAGAAATAGCTTGCAGAAAAGGGCAAGGCAAGAAATCTACAAGACATTGGATCCAGTGCATGAGTTGCTTACCTTTTATTTTTGAACTACGCTGGTTATATTTACGCCAATCCCCCAAAAAACAGACTGTCCATTTTCATTTTCCATGTCAGCTGTTCCTGGACTTGCTCCTTACATGCCTGTCATAGAAAAAGCCTTCTGAGTACCATGTGGCTCTTCTTTATTGATTGGTTCAAATTTAAAATCACACTGTTGTTTAAAACTTCACTCTTTTTTAAAAGTATCGTTTCCATGTTTCCAAGGCTTTTACAAATGCCAGTTCTTGCTGAAGAATCCATCTGTACAAGATAAACCAGGGGGATTATTGTAGACATCTTTTAAGTAGACGTGTATTTACAGCTTTGGTAGTATGTATGTGTTTCTATAGTAATGGAGTAAGATTAGAAACAGTGAGGTGAAAAAAATGCACAGAGGGACTCCTGGTAAGAAATAACCTCCAGTGATTTGAAACATAGTTCAATTGTCTCTGCCATAAATTTGGGAATAAGTGTCATATATGGGTGATAAAAATGGCATAGGCTATTTTTTATATACTCATTATTCACTTAGTTTGTCTTTTTCAATTAACATGGAGTCTATCTTTCTCATCTGACTGGGTTTACGTTTCTTTCATAATCATATGTCAACAAACCACAATAGACACAGCATAATGTGGTGTACAGTGTAAATCTTTAGGTTAATCCTTAACATTTTTTATTATAGTTCATTTGGAATCACTTTGTAACTTGATCATAATTTGTACTGGTGTGGTTTTTTTTCATTATATGCTTAATATGTTACAGCTTCATCTTTTCTCACCTCTTTAATGTAGAGAGAGGATGCTCAACTACTCATCCAATGAGATTAGAGATAGATATATAGCTATATATATATAGTCCTTGATTAAAATTTTTCTTTTTTAATCTTTTAAAAGACATGCCTTATCGATTTACTTCATTTGAGGAGTCTTAGCAATTTGTGTATACTTCTGCTTTTAAAATCACTAATAAACTGTTGAGCGTCAACATTTTTCATGATACTTACTTTGTATGTGTCAACACAGCAACATAACTTTGCTTCTGGGGGTTTAAGGTACAGCAGTTTTTAAAGGCAGTCCTTTCCAGGACTTTGCACTAAAAGGAATGCTCACCTTCTTGTTAGGCTGGATAAATGTGGTATTTTTAGACATTTTGAAGTTCAGTCACTTTTATTTTACATCATGTGTTCTGTTTCTGATTAAGTGTATATATATTTAAAAGACAATTTAGCAAACTCTGGAGAGAGACTTTAAAACATAGTTGTGAAGTCAAGGGGAGAGCAAAAGCAAAATCCTCCAATATTTCTTTATTTAAGAGAACAGGCAGTGACAGCTATTCTTGACAGTTTGTCTTCAGGCTTTTTCCCTATTAACGACTCGCATGACAACTTTGAAATCAAATTAATTAATTGCTTTCTGATGCCAGCCTGTGTAAAGCTGAAAGATACATGGCAGTCTGTTTACTATTGGTCACCTTTGGACAGTATGTGTGTAATAAATGTGCCTAGCTTGCAGCTATCTCTCAAAATTCTCTGGCCTACTGTCCCAAATTCTCTGGCTGGCAGCCGGCTGCTGGCTCTCTGGGTCGTTGAGGCGGAGGAGAGAAAAGGCTGGTGGCTGCAGGAATTGCTCTGCTGAGCTGCTGTTGCCTTCTTGTGTGAGTGGCAGTACAACTACCAGGTTATCCCCTGGAGTATCCCTGGTCATATGATGAATGTGACCAGCCTCCAAACCAGCCTGCTTTCTCCTTGGGCCATGGGCCCTGCCATGCGTGTGGAGATGCTCCTATCTCATTGCCACTTTCTGATTCCTGTCATTTGAATGGTGTCAACTCATCAGTTGATATGTCCATGATGGAGTGATTTACTTCTTGATAATGTGCTTGGATAACATTTTGGTTATCTGCTGGAGGAGGGGATGAAGAATGACCCAGCACATAGTCTTTGAGTGCCTCTGTGGGAATCTGCTTGGCCCACCCTGACAAAAAATTGAGGTAGCTCTGTCCTAAGTATGTTTGTTTATTAAGTGTGACTTACATTTACAATATTAAATCCTGTAAACAACAAACGTGCTATGATTTGTTATGCTTAGCACTCTTTAACACAGCGCTTGCTTTGGGCTAGAAATTTACAATGTTCTTGAAAAATTCCATCTGTGTGGTTCCAGCTTTCATTAAAGAAAATTGCTCCAAAGACTTTAAAACAATTAAAATCTTGCAATGTTGTCTGTTTATAATCATTGAAGTAAAGAGAACCATAAACTCTTTTAACAATGAAATGCAAAATAAATCTTAGCTTTTCTCCTTGTAGAAGGACCGTAGTTGAAAATGAAATTACAATGGCTTTTAGCTTTTGACTCTTCTGTGAACTGACACTTAAGTTTTGAACTGTATGAGCTGGTTGAAGTGGACAGAGCTAGACTGAGGTGTGACTTTCCTTTTTGGTCAGTTTGTAACCTGTATTGGCAGAGCAATTTGTGAGTGATTTGTATCAACTGTATCTTTCAGTTTGGCAGCTTTTGTTAATTCCTGCAGGCAAATAATTTCTCTGGTGTATAGTGCAAGCAAATTTAACATCACAAGCTTTAAGAAACAGAGCAACAAATATGAGCATTTAAGCTATCAAGCAGTCTAACACACAAGCTTAAGAAAAGAGGTGTTAAGTAGGTTTCCACTGTGTATTTTTCTTTGCTTTGCTTTTGTTTATTTGTTTTAGTGTTTTTAAAATTTATTTTTTATTTTCATATTTTCAGTGGGAACAGGTCTGCAATGTGTGATAGTAAATAGCTGCTCAATTCATTAGGAAAAAATTATGGGAATATGTCATTTGGTTTTTTTTTGCTCTGGGGTAACTGATTAGTTAAAGTGCTTTTAGACCAGAGATCTGTTCAAAGAGGTTTTCTTTCTGGAATTTATCTTTTATTCCTTTTAAAATTTCTTGATGGATCAGCTGCTGCTGAAGCATGAAACAGGTCTACTGAAGTGCTTGTGAGGAGTAGTTTTGTTTTCTGAGTAGCATTAAACTAGTACAGGAGAGACCAAGTTGTGGATCGTCCTGGAGAGGGGAGAGGAAGTATGTGACTAGAATAGTGGTGAGAAATGGGTACATTTTGCTGCTTCTCTTTGAAGTTTTCTGTATTAAACTTGGATCTGCTGTACTGAAGTCCCAAGTTCTGTTCTAATTCCTACATAAATCGCTTTGTGGAGGGTCAGACAAATTACAGGAGCATTTCCTTATGTTAAGGCAGTCCATATTCCTCCACAGTGTGGAAGTACAGGAAGTGAAGAGATGATCATAACTTAGACGACTTGCTGGCTTCTTGTCCAGAGAAGCTTAGGATGTTACTCATCTGCATCTGGTACATCCTGGATGGATTTACAACAGTAGATTAAAACAAGATATATAACATACTGTGTAACTCTGTGTAGATAAGAAATATATATGATACAGTAAAATGTAATTTTCAGGTAAACTGCTTCTTTAGCATCATGTGTATGTCAGATCTGTCTTTGTATTTTGGGGTTGTGATGAATCAAGCCATATGATATCTCTGGACATATGGAAGTAATAGTGTTTCTTGATGAAAACAGTGCACCCTGACTGTGGGTACACCTAAGCTCGGATAACTTGTTTCACATACTCATGTGAGAGGGAAGCCATCCCAGGAATGTCTTCTGTAACTGCTGCTGTTTAGAAATGACAAACTTGTATATGCTTGCTCTCTTTCTGCCTCTCTCCTCCAACTCTACTTATACTGAGAGCAAACGGAGCATCTTCTTCTGCCCTGTTCTTCCATGGCTGAAAATTCTCTAGTATTTGTGCTTTTGAAGTCCAAGGTTTTCTGGAAAACAACAAAATCTGTCAGCAATATAGTTAGTCCTGAAATTTTTGTATCCGCAGTGTATTTTAAGCTCTTCCCCACATACTCCTTAATTGTGTTATTTCAATTTTTGTATTTGAATAAAGCTTTGACAGTCAGAATCTGAGATGGCACCATTCTCACCTGGGTTGAGCTTTTCCAAGAATTAAAGAAGCCCACAGAGTTTAAATGAAGACTTCTGAATCCAAGTTTTGTGATTAATTAGTGTCCAAAGGTTACCATGCAAGTATTGCTCCTGACATATAAACATGACTAATTCCTCTAAAGTTTTGCATGTTGGTGCCTAAGTAGAGCTTTGAAGCTGCTATCTAATTTTTAAAATAAATAGATAAAAATATGGAAAAATAAATATTTAATCAGGCTGTCCCTCTTCAAGTGAAAACTTGTTTTGTACTGGAAAATCCTGTTAGGTTTCATTGAGAGAAAAACTGTTGATTTGTTTTGAACTGTTTTGATTTTTGCTCTGAATAGTAAAAGTATCAGGTTTTTTGACCTTAGTTTTGTGGTTTGTCAATGTCATTGGGTTCTGTGGGTTCTCCTCTGCCAGCTTGATTGGCAATTTCAATCATTGGAATTTACGAAGATGTGTACTTTTTCTATGGGTTTGGAAAAAAAATCCCTGTAGGCATTCTTGGTGTGCAGCATAGAGGCTGTTGGGGGTATGTCTGGAGGATTCATTAATACACGTTAAGTGCCTTTCCTTCTGTCCTTTTAAAGAAGGAATGCCACAGAACTCAGTGAAGGTATCCCTCATTCAGGATTGCTTTGGAAAATGTAATGGGGAAGATTCTCTGTCTTAATGGAGAGAGGAGGATCAATGTCATTCTTCAGAACTCTAAAATACTGTAAAAAATGAATATTTTTGCCACACTTGGTGAGGACAGTAATCTAAACATTTAAATAAAAATCTAGTGAATTATTTGTAAAGAAGAACGTTTTTGTAATAGCTGTGTTTTTAAAGGTTAACTTTTGACTTGTTTTCTTGCATCCAGTAATACAAAGGGTGGTATATTTCTGTTTTATAAAGAAAAAGAGCAGACAATTAAGTTTTTCATTTAGGAAATCTGTGGCAAATATTCATGTAAACTTTTGCACGTAGACAGTTGTGTACTTAATTGGCTGTTATTTATGTTTCTGTATTAGAATGGAATGTCTCATCTGATTGGAAAATTTATAGGATTAAAATAGTACTATCCATATGCATTTGCATCTATGCAGAGAGAGCCAAGGTATATGTATGTGTCTGTGTGTGTCTATGGGGGTGGGCAGGCACTGTGAGAAGGTGTTTTGTTACCCACAAATGCTTTCTCTTATTCAATGAGCAATTGTTACCCATACAGGTGAGATGTGTCTTAACAAGCAGGATTTTTTGGTTGTATTTCTCCTTTTCTGTTTTTGAGATAATTGTATGTTGATTGGTAACTATAAGAAACTCCAAGTTTTTTGCCATTGTTTAGTCAATAAGGAAAACATACTATGGGGAGAGTTACACTCCCACAAATTCAATACACACTGCATTCTTTTTATCCTATGGAATGGATATTTGCTGTATTAAAAGAACTGTGGTGACTTTCATGGAATGATTATACATGACTATATAAAAGTATCATCTGAGTAAGATTTAAAACTTAGAGTGCAGGCTAGAGCCTTAGTTTGTGATTCTACAAATGGAGGTGTGCTTAATTTAAAGTACACTGTTGAGCTGGACTCCTTTGATATGGTTAATTTGCTTACCTAATAGTTTTCAGGATTGCTTTGGATATGAATCCTTAGTCAATCAGTGATTTCAGAGGCATTGTGAGAACGCTTGAAAATACTGTAACTAGTAAGTGAGCTATATTAGTATCTGGGAAAGTGTTACTGCTGAAATAATAAATTACACAACCATCTTTGGAACTTGAACTTCTGAAATAACATGGCAGTAATATATGCATAAAGGCTATTTCCATGTTTTAGCTTTGTCTTTTACTTTAGGTGATGGAAAGTAATTGTTATAGGACTGCAATTTATTAGGACTTACGTAGCATAATTAAGTGAGCAAGAATCAAATGTCGCCATAGGATTTGCTGTGCTAAGCATAAGTAGATAGAGAACAAATGTATCCCATTTAGAATCTAAAATGTCTGTTAACTATGCTGTGAGTAGGGCTGAAAATAATTTTCTTATTTTTTCCACAGTAGTATCAGGACAAGCTCATTACAGCAGTATTTTGTCTTTTTTTGAGGTGTATTTATTTTCTTCTTCATTTAGATGTTGAAACATTTGTTTCCCAAACACTAAAAGGAGAAAATCTATCCAAGAAAGCAAAAGAAAGAAGGGAAGGTCTTCTTAAGAAGATAAAGGATATTAAAGCAAGGTAAGTGAACTTCATGGCTTTATTATGTTAGAAAGTCACTTACTGATATCTTAAAGTTTTATGCTATCTTTTAATAAACATTAACCGTATAAACAATTAAAAAATCTGTCTAGGTCCTGATTTTTAAAAAAAATCTGTATGGGTTCAAGTCTTGTCTTCTCAAAGCTGCTACAGTTTAGTAAGAAATGGGATCAGAATGATTTGTCCCATTTGAATTGCTTAATATTCTGAAACCTGATTGCAAGCTAGTTGGGAAGAGCTTGCCTACACCTCTACTTTGGTAAGATTCATTAAAACATGAGAAATATAATGTATTGAGGATATGAATGAGCTTCCTATCACCATACTCAGCTGGTGTAAGACAGCTGTGTGTTATCTCCTAAGCATTCCATTGATGGCTTGCTTCTGCCCCTGTGGCAACTGATTTATAATTTCAAGGACAGCACAGTCATCTGGTGAGGGCGCTGACTGGAGGGAGACATGAGATATGTCCCAAAATCTTGTATTTGAAGTTTTGTGTTCTTTTCATTCAGGCTGTAAATGCTTAGGGAACTAGCTCTCTCTCATACTCTCTTTTAAGAAAGTAGTATTTTATCTATTTATTTTTTCTTTCCTGTGTTTTCCATTCTGGGTTATTGAGTTAACTGTGACTGTACAGATGACTTGCAGATACAGGGCTACTGACTTTTTTCTTGACTGACTGATGCTTTTTTGGATGATGAAATATCAAAGAGAGGGAACCTGCATTTATGAGCATATTGACCCTGAATCTTTCACTCTTCATTTATGTGACCCCATGGTTTCACATCTTATTTTAATTTCTAATGCCTTCCTCATTTCCTGTAATATTATTCACTGTTAACAGTGTTTTGCTGTTCAGGCAGGCTACAAAATACATGCACATTGTAGTCTTCTTTGATTTTAACATCCCACGTGTTGGGCTGTGTCTATTACTGCCACTTGCTACACTGGATTTCTTAGATCTGACCTTTTATCTCTGTTTGCATTTCTCAGTTTCTTATCTCTAGACCATTCCTTTCTCTTCTGCTTGTTTCTTGCCAGCATCTCCGTATTGACTAAACTGATATCCTTACTACTGCTTATTGTTCATGAAGATGATCTTGGCAGCTGCATTTTATTTGCCAGTTAGTTCCTAGCCCATGAATGCTTCTTGAATGCCTTTCTATATAACTCTGTCCTGATAATTTGTCTCTATCAGCAAACTGCATTCTGTGATTATTTTAGTTTCTGAAATACCAAGATTTAGCTCTGAAGAAACAGTATATGAAAATATGTTTTCTCTCTGGGATGATAAAATTTTTTTGGTTTTCTAGGGATTATGTAAATTGAGATCTCCTTATTTGAAAAGGAATTCTTATTTAGGCATGCTTTAACTTTTATCTTTCTGGTTATTTTTTAGTACATTTTCATTTGGATTGCTGTAAATTTACTGCAGCTATACCCAGTATTTTTGACTTTTTTTTCTTTCGTTTCCTGTTGAACTACTGGTTTATTTCAAAATATGTTTAATGGTTCTACTTGCGCACAAAAATGTTTGAAATTTGTTAACATTTAGAAGGTTTACTAAAATTATAGATGCTTTTGTGTGTTTTTATACCTTAAGATATCTGAGCAGATGTATGTTAGTAGAAAAGGCTGCTCAGTCTGGATTTGGTTTTGTTGAAGTCTTCCTTGAAGTGACTGGGGATTCTGTCAGCTGCAAAGGCAAGAGGAAAACTGAGTAAATACTTTAAGCCAAAAATAAAGACTTCAGAATTTTCAAGGAAAACTTGCAGTGCTGAGTTTCGACCACAAAACTTGTTGAAAATTGGTTGCTGTTCTGTGCCATGTCCTCGTGCCGTGGGTTTGCAAGTGTGCGTTGCTTTATGATGTTTCTTCTTCTTTTTCTGCAGTTATCCTCAAGAATTCCCGGAGAAAGGTGAGTCTCGTGCCCTTTCCCCGCCGTTCCCGCCGCGGTGTTTTCCCACTGCCGCGGCCGCCCGAGGCCGAGGGGACTGGCGCCCCCTGCTGCGGCTGCCGGGGAACGGCCGCCCGAGCGCCCGGGGCGCGCATCCGCCGGGGCTGCTGCCGGCAGCGATCACCGCACAGAGCGCTCGCTGATTGAAAGATTGGGCTAGAAACGTAGCTCAGGATTTAATATATAATGGAGCTCGTTATGGAGCTTATTTGTTATAAATTTAGTATAAATGGAGCTTTGTTAGCAAGAGTGCAGCCTTGCGAAAGACCATGTGATGTGCGTTTTTTTTTTCCAGAGGAAGTGAATGTGAAATTTTAGCAGAGATTACTTATTTCAGCCTTTTTTCTTAACGTTGCAAAAGTCTTCAATTCCATAGTAATGTTTCTTTAACCTTTTAATAGGATCATCTCGTGGCAATATGATATTGGCTTTCGATCCACACTGAATGAATGTTTTCATAGTGCAGCGGGAGCTCAGACCTTTAGCTGGAGAGGAGATGATTTAGTGTGCGAGTAATGAAAACTGAAGTGTGGGTTATCTATTGTCTTCTAGGGGAGTTTAAACAAAGCTGCAGAGTTCAGTTTAGAGAAGACTGAGGGGTTTGTTGCTACAGTGTTCTGTTCTGTAACTAAACCTGGAAGGGCTCTTATTTCCATGATGCTAATTCTTGAGGTCATGACCTATAGCCTGTGGATGCTGGTATGAGGGTCACAGTGCGAGGTCAAAAAAGCCTATGCAAAGCTTCAGTTTTTACAGTGGTTGAAGAGCTGTCTGTTTCTGGACAAGGAGGTTCAAATGTGTAGGCTGCAGCGTGCCCCCTGAGAAAGTGAAAATATGTAAGTCATATTAGGCAAATAATGTAACAAGGCACAACAAGTTCATACATTTCTTATGCCTGTTTAAATCAAGTTATGCAGCCATAACAGTTCAATTGAAAGGGACAGTGCAACTTGAAACTTCCCAAAGATTCAAGATTGCCAAGATTCTGTAAACTCCAACTATGTGATTGTTTAAAAATTGCATTACAATAATTTGCTATTTTTTTATATTGCAGCTCAGCACTGTTACAGAAGATAAAATGTAGTTTTCCTCTTCTCCTCACTGTCCTACAGAACTGAGTGAGGGAAAGTAAAATGTTATTTTATTAAGAAAATTAGTAACATGAAATTAGGTGGGGTGGTTGTTTCATTGCGAACCTATCTTACTCTGGGAGAACATGTTTTTGAAGATTTAATAACTTCCTGAGGCTCTGACTCTGTAATAAGTGTGAGAGTTGCCTACAAAAAGCAGAGTTTGCATTTACTGCTTTGTGTAATTTGAAGGTCAAGAAAATTCTAGTCTATTTACTTTCTTCATTGGTAATTTGATTCAGAATTTCTTTTCCAGTTAAACAAATTATTAACAAAAATGAGATTTCATTATCTCTAGCAAAATGGATGATTTGATTTGTATAGTCTGTAATTGTTACTGCATAACTTGCTGTGATTTCTGTGAAAATTATATTCAGTCTTATTCTTTTTATTAGAGTACATTTGATTCTTAAGCAGGATATATTGCCTTTTTAAAAATTCTCGTAATGTATCTCTGGTTCAGGTTGTAGAACTATGTAGAAATGCTGAGGCTTGTGAACACTCACACCTTAGTTTTCAGTATTTTTCAATAAAATGAAAGTTATACCATTGTTTTCTGCAAGCAAGGATAAATTTCTTCAAATTAATGTGCATTTGCTGCTTGCAGGAATGTAAAAAACTTACGAGAAATAGGAGCCTGCACTTACTTGCAAATTATTTGAGAGAATGTGAATAAGTGGTATGAGTTGTTGGTGTAATGTCCAGAGTTCAAGAAGTGTGTGCTAAACTTTATTTGGTTGTGTCATTCTTACTTTAGGACTGTACAAATTAGGCGTGACTTTTGTAGGTGTAGAACAAAGGACTCACATGGAGATAAGCAGTCAGATTCTTGGCCAGCTCCTAGTGTAACAAAGCAGTGGCAGCAGCTGAGGGAGGTCAACTTTTGTGCCCATTTTCATACCTCTCTGCACACCTAGACATTTGAAAAATGGAAAATTTGGAAAGTATTGAAAACTCAGAAGGCTGTGATGGTCAGTTCCACCCCCTCCAGAGAAAGAAGAAAGATGTCAACATATAAGGTGAAAAAAGGATAATATCTTCTAGGAAAAAAAGGAGGGGTGGGAGCAGGAATTTGGAAACTACCCTGAAACAAGCTAGGAAGAATAAAAACTGCTGTGTGTATTTAAACTCCATATTTGCTGTTCTTGCTTTTGTGGTAGCAGTCACTCCATTTTTAAAATGTAAATAAAATAATCTCTATTCTAGCTGAAAGAGAAGGTGAAGAATGGTACATGCTGTCACGGTATGTTATCATGATATAATAGTTATACTACATCAGCTGTTTTCAAGAATCTTGTGAGTTGTGACCTGTCATCCTTTCAGAGGCATCCAGAAGTATTTTTGGAGGCTGAAAGAAGTGGACTAACACTTTCAAAATTCACATACTTCCTGTAGGACATAATGATACTTGACTCCACTCTCTCAAATAGCGTCTCCTTCAGCTTGTGAGTTGTACCACAAGGATGTGTTGTGGGCATACTTTCCACTCCACTCTCTTTCATCACTGAATGTTTTTGAAGCCCCACTGACTTTGCACATAGTGACTAGCTGGTTTGACTAAGTTATTTGTAAACTCTTGTTTTATGGGCTTTGGCCAATAGCATACAGAATCTTGCCTATCCATAAGGATAAAGCAAGGAGGTGTGAAAGAATAACAATAAAAAAAAAGAATTGAAGAGCATGTGTGCAAGTAGAACCAGGCTCCTTAAAACTATGATCACGCATGTGCATCTCTCTCAGAAAGTGCATACGTATTTCTTTGCAACCAGATTGATGAATTGGAGGACTTTCTTGAATCTTCCTACAAAGAAGCCTTCTGATGTTGTCTGTCGGGTCAGTAAATACGCTGACAAAAGCATGTTTTGTGTCTATATAGACTGAAAAAAAATGAAGCTTTTTAGGAGAAGTGGGTACATACGCAAGTGAAGGACACAAAATTAATTGTATGGGAAAATAGTCAATTCTTTTGTGTGATGTGTTACCTGATTTAACACTGACTTTTACAGTTAAGTAAAAGTGTTGTTAATTTATGGATAAAGAAAGTCCATGTTGTTCTTACGACCAAAAATGTACAATTATATTTATATCCAATCCACTGGTTTTTCATCAGATTTTTTTTTAAGTTATTAGACATTTATTGTACCTATTTTATTCTTAAATTGAAGAGCTCTGTATAATTGTATTTCCCTTAGACACTGCTGCCTTTTTTTCTTTAAATTTGAAATATTTGACTGTTTATCTAAGCAGCTTAAGCAAAACCAAAAAGCTGTAGTCACACTCAGCGACCTGTTCTAGATCTTAGAATTGGGAAAAAACTTGAAAACAAAGGTAATTTGCATACAAATTGGGTTCATTTTTTTATGAGACTAATATTCCACTAAGGCTATAAAAGTCTCAGCTTTGTCAAAGATTTTGACATAATACAGTTTTTGGCATTTCTCTGTTTTGAGATTAATTGAATCAATACTGTGACTGCCAAAATGTTTAGTTAAAAGAACCTTGTTTTCAGTTTATGCTAAAAATAGTGCTGAAGTTGGCAGAAACACCCTAAGCTCTAGAAACTGTATTTGTGTTTGAAGTTCACTTGCCATCTGTTCTATGCATTTATTTTAGTAAAATACGTATTTTTACTCACTTTTCACAAAATATTTTGGCTCAATGTTGAAAGTGAGACACCAGAAGTACTAGCCAAATTGAGTCATACTATGGGAATTTGCAGAACCAGTTCCCCAGAAAGCACTCATTGCACCTCGTATCTGATCTGCAGCACTAAATTACGCAGAAAAGTATGACATGACACTTTCTAACTAGCATTTTTCACTCTGATAGAAACTGATGATGGTCCACTTTTGTTTTTATTTCACTGTAACATAATAGAGGGTAAATCTCTGTCTCTAGAGCACTGGTGTTATTCATTATGTAATTATGGGGAGCACCTGTAGGAAACGTTTAGATGACTCAGATGCTTCTAGCTCTTGGCAGAGCAGAGTGTGTCTGGAGCCTGAGACCTCTGCTTCCTGGAAATAGTCAAACTGTTAGAGTAGCTCTATATGCAAAGGATTTGATTTTGTATTTTTTTCTTTTCCATTTTTGTACAGAGGTTGTATTTCCTTTTTTTTTCCCCTCTGTACACTCTTTTTCAGGAAATGGCAGCAAGTAGAAGTCTCTCTGGACTTGAGAAAGGGAGTCAGTATCTTGTGGCCACCAGAGCCGCATGTGCACATGAGTTCTATATTTTAACACACTTGAACTTTTTAGTCAAGAACATAAATACATTGTTAATATTTAACCATAAATGGGAAAGATATGGCTTAGTTGTTACCCAGTTCTTTGAGTGTGCCAAATACCACTCTATCCCAGAAGTCGGGGAGGTTTCACTGTAGGCAAGTCACTGTGTTGTCCCTTTCAGCTACACACAGCTGTAAAGTGAAGTGTCCACACCAAGTGCAATTTCAAGTAACATGACATACATCCACCAGTGCAGCACAAAATGGTTTTGGCCTGATATGCATCGTAAGAATGAGAGGCGACTCAGCAAGCAAAAGTTGTAGTTGCTTTTCTTGCTTGAAGCACATTTGCTTGCAAACTTAATGTTGTTTTGGTATTGTTTTAAGAAGTAGCTGCTAAAGAGTTTCTACTTGACCTTTACAAAACAAGCCATTAAAAATCATCATGTTACTAGAGGATCCTAGAAAGCCCTTCAGGAATGAGTGTGTTAGAGCAGACTGCATGGCAAAGCATGCATTGAAAAATTGATTGTCAGAAGAATCCAGTCTTGCAGGGTGACTGGTGGATTGGGTCAGTAGCATCTTAAAAATACAGGATGCCCCAATCAAGGGGCTAAAGTATACCCCTGCCAGCTTGAAAACAGCTTTGTCTACTTGTTCTTATGAAAAACTGGGTAGTGAGAACCTTCTTTGGTCTCCTTGATGGCTTCATCCAATCCTTTGTTTCATGGGTTCTTACTGCAGCAGAGATTGGACAGGATGAGCTGATTTCAACCTGCTGTGACTTGGGACCTTCTGAAATGGCAAGAAGCAGGGTGGTTTGACCTACATGTCTTTTTATTTTCCTGAGTTGTTTTATTTCTCTTATACTTGAGCAGTTTTAATGCATCATTCTGTCTAGACATTTTTAGAAATAAATTGAAAGTGTTTAGTTATCTGAGGATGTGAGCTAGCAAGTTTCTTTCAGACGCATTGGCTGAAACATCTTACTTGCGCTTTTTTAGAGTAAGTGCTGGAAACAGTATCTTTAATGCTTAGGAATTCATCTCAGTGTTGCAGAAGAAAATGAATTCTTGAGGGGAAAAAAGTCTGGATTTTTTAAAAGCTGGATCTTACATAATATGGTCCTATTCATTATATTGTACCAACTAAATTTGTTGTAAGTCTTCAGAACAAGGGGTAGGAACTGAAGTACAGCCCTTGTTACAATGAAGAGAGTTTGTTTTATGCTCCATTCCTAATGTGGTAAACTTACCCTTTGATATGCATTATTTCCTGAATCAATAAATAAGCTGTAATGGAAAACGTAGCATTTAATAAGGAATGACGTTGTATTTTTTTTTTTTCAGACGTCGTAAAATATTGATTCTGCTATCAAACCTGTAGGAGATTAGTTTAAGTTGCAGAAACTGGAGAATAGGGTCAGTTCATGTACATATTTTTGTTATTGTGACTGTTAAATATCTACCTTTAATTAATCTATTTTTTCCCCAACTTCCAGATAAATCATGCTATTCTGAGGAAACAAGAAACTATATTAATGAGCATCAACTCCATAATTATACTTGTGGCTACATAACAGGGACACAGTCATGTCATTTCTTTAGGCAATAACTTTTGCAAAGAAGTATTTTTAAACTGGTCATTAATTTTATGACCACAGAAATGAGATGCAAAATTTATGCTGTTGTCATTGGCATGGGTTCAAGGCACTACTGACATTATGTGTGATTGTAATGGAATGGCTGCCAACTAATGAGTCTATAGACATTTTGTTTGAGCATGCTTTGCTTTTAGATGTTTGATTAGGCAGCAGTGCTTTCAATTATGCCTGCAAATTGTATTGAATACATTTACCTGATGCCCATTGTTGCTTTATAGTTCGGTTTTCTATTACATAAGTGCAAGTTGAATGCTTTTCTTTAATTTATTGATGCTTTTTGGGTGTATTTTTAGATACTTGGCACCTGAAGAGAATAGTGGTTTGTGCTGCTCAACACTGACTCCTCTGATTGTTCAAGGAGTAGCACATGTAGGTTCAAATGCAATCCTGACTGCTCTTACTCTGTAGGTGGAGTATAAACTTCAGTGCAACACATTGGTGGAGGAGCATGTGAAGTGGAGAAAGGGCAGAGATTGCTCTGAGTGGGAATGTAGGAGACAGCATAGGATCAACAGGAAGCCTCTTTGTGAACTGTCAGGAGCAATATCTTTATATATTAACACCAACAGTCCTAAGGTATCTTTTAACCCTGACAGAACTAGGAGGCAAAAACCCCAAGGTTGATACCAGAAAGTAGTCTTTCTTTTATGTCAGTACATAAACACATTGTGAAATGTTGCCTGTTAAAACTCCAGAGCATAATGAGTCAGCTTTCTTATTGAAATGTCTGCAGTTCTTCTGTACAAATTAGTTTATTTAAGAATTGTATTTTTCAGTGTATAATATAAATTGATGAAAACTACTATTTATTTGCTGCTATTTTTGTTAAAAATAAAAAATGGAGGATTCTTTTGTTTAACCTAATCCTGCATGAGTGCAGGTTGCTTGTACCTCTATCCAAAGTCTGCCACCTATTCTGCACATTTTTCTTGTAAAGTGTGGATAACTAAATGTGGTGTTGTATGACATAGGATTTATATATTGGTTCTGAATGTCTTTCTCAGTGAGAGCTTTTTTTCATGGAAGTCTTCAAGCCTTTAGGATTTAACATATAGAGAATGCTTTGACAAATGTAAAGCACTGAGTGTGTAATTTCTTCATAATACTCTCAACACTTTTATTTTGGTTGTTTTGTTTTAAGAGCATTTTGAATTTGGATATTCTAGACATAAACGAGAAACTTGTTTTATTATGAATCTGCATTCAGTGTTGCTATGGTTTTTGTTGTTTCAAATACAGTATATAACTGTGTCATGATTTTCATGCCACATGGCAACTAAAGCCTGTATAGTCCCTCACTCATTTGCCCCTGCTGGGATAGAGGAGATAATCAGAAGGGTAAAAGAGAGAAAACTTATGTGTTGATATGAAGTTGGTATTATAGGTAAAGCAAAAGCTGTGCACAGAAGAAAGACATAACAAGGAATTCATTCATCACTTGGCCCTGGGTAGGCAGGTGTTCAGCCATTTCCAGGAGAGCAGGACTTCATTACAAGTAACAGTAACTTAGAAAGACAAACATCATCACTCTAAACGTCTCCTACTTCCTTCTTTTCCCCCCAGCTTTATATGCTGAGCATGGCATCGTATGGCGTGGAGTGTTCTCTTGGTCAGTTGGGGTCAGCTGTCCTGGCTGTGTCCTGTCACAACTTCTCGTGCACCCCAGCCCACTCACTGGTGTGGTGGTGTGAGAAGAAGAAAAGGTGTTGACTCTGTAAGCATTGCTCAGCAGTAACTAAAACATGCCTGTTTTATCAACACTGGTTTTAGCACAAATCCAATACATAACCTGATACCAGCTACTGTGAAAAAACTTAACTCTGTCCAAGCCAAACCATCACAATGATAGGTATATGGTATGCCCTGAATATGTGTGTATGCATTAAAAATTCCCTTGTTCCTAGATCATCTGACTTTTATATGAAGGTAAAGCACAAATGTTTACTGAATTTGAAATCCTAAGTGTAATTGGAAAATGGTAGTATGGTAACTTAGTGGAAGAGCAAGGTAACAATGCAGCTTTGCAAACTTACATAAGAAATTATGTGTTGCTGAATGGGACAAAATCCTCTGGAGATGTTCTTTCTCTGCATATGCTCACCTACTTGTCATCCAGAAGTCTTATTCATTCAAATATACTAAGGTTTGCCATTCAGCCCATGAATTATATGTGCTGGAGTGTGGTGTTTTTGGAATTGTTTTCTTCTAGAAATACAGGCTAATATTTTCAACTTATGCTGGCACTTCCATGAAGGTTAAATGATAACATGTTTAGGCATAGCTAATAGGAGGACATTTTTGATTGACAACCAGGGCTTACATATACACATATATTCTATGCATTCTAGTACTAGTAAGAGTTTAGGACAGGAAAACAGTGGAACTTTTGGAATGGAATGGAATGCAATGGAGTTTTGCCATTGTATAGGTTGTGCAGATCATGTATGCTCTTTTTATATGGAGTGTATAATCTAATAAAGATATGTAGGCAAAGAGAGATAGGCACCTGGAATCTAAGTGTAAAAGATGATCATGCTGGTTATAAGTAAGGCATAATATTTTCTGTTCATGTGCTATCTGTTCTGTGTTTTTCTGTTTGGAGGAAGGGGTGAATTCTAGAGAGAAATAATTTACTTTTGATTGGTTTGACAGGTGTGATGAAGTGCAAATATTTTGATCAGATTAACACGATGACTGGCGTGCTACTGGGAGAGGACTGTGTCAAAAATAGGTTGGAGTCAGGTTCAGATTCAGAGCAGTTGTTAAATGGCATGGGAGCTTGGGAGGAAGCTTTCCTAAGAAAAGCATGCTAAATTAATGAAGGGAAAGCCTAGCTAGTGTTTGACAACCTTTGAATGTAAAAGAACTCCAGCAAAACCAAGATCAGATATTGTTGTTTTAACTGCATGGAAAACTTGCTGGTTTTTATAAACAGCCATGGAACTTTCTGGACATAGTCTGAATTTTCTGTGTATTTCCATTGTTAAATGGGAGGGGGTAAAAGTCAGCCATGGTTAGGCAGTCCTACCGATGTATGCAATTTCTGTGTCTGTGAAGAAGAATATTTTTACTATGCATGGGTTTATTTTGGATTCTTAGAAATTAGTTTTCCGATCCAGTGCTCCAAAAGGTAATGCATAAGTAGGGAATGATATTTGGATGTCTCAGGAAAGCTTTTTGTGCTTGTATATACCAAAAGGCAATGCTTGAACAATCTAGTGTTACATGATTTTCAAGAAATTTGAAGTCCGTTTAATCTATTGGAGCATCAACTTTATGATTCTGGTCTGATGATTTTTGTCATATTTAGCTTTTTCTTCTTCACAAAGATTTTATTTGGCTTTTTTTTAAGGAGCAATGAAAGTTGTTATTTTCCCCCCTCTTCTTTGCCTAGATGTGTTAAACATGTCTGAAAAAATATACTGAGTTTCAAGAAGTTAAATTTTGCCTAATTAGCTGAAAGCTTCAACTAATATTGATTTCACTATATCTTTCCTAGACCTTCTCGCTTATGCATGACACTGATCAAAGTGCATCAGATTAACTGATAATGTAGACTTTGTGTCTGTTGTAGTGGGGCTCTCAGTTGGGCAAGAAATTCATTAACAGAATGCTGCATTAAGCCACAGGTTCACACCAGGTGCTGCCAGGTGGCAATTTCTCTTCTAGTTTCATGGGAGGAATACACACAGAGTTTTGCAAGGCAATGCCTTAATTACAGCAAAGTAAAAGTGGGCAGAGGTTACTGCTGCCAACAGTAGTTTGGCTTTTCCTGGGAGGGAAGTTGCTGCAGCTCCATCCCGCACTAGGACAGGCAGAACTTCGGAGCCTGGTGCTCTTCTTTTTTCCTTCTGCCAGTGTTTTCTCTTTCCCGCCTCTTTGCTGTAGTGTTTCTTTCCCCCGTCATGAGAAGCTGCCAGCTGTGCAGTGCTGGGAGCAGGTTCATTATACGACAGTGTTTAGGGAAACTGCTCTAGCAGCATTTACACATCAGGTCAGAAGGTAGCCCTAGAATGGCATCGCTCACAGCTGCGCTGGAGCCTGCCAGTGTCCATGAGAAATAGGATTTTTTCAGTTCCAGATGGGAATTAATATCCTCCTTACTATCGCAAATACTTTTATCCTGTGTGTTTGTGTGATAAACTATTTAACTAGCAATGTGTGTTGACTTTTACAGAGCTGGAAGATGAGGAGGAGTCTGAGAACTCTCTTTCTTCGCCTCCTGATAGTGTCTCAATAGCATCTGACCGATATGATAAAGAGGATGAAGCACCTTCTGATGGTATGTGACACTGTTTACCTTAGAAAGTACTAGATTTGCCAGTTTGCTATGAGCTGATGTAATCGGATCCTCGTGATGCGAATGTTAGTGTTGGAAAACAGATAAACAGATAAGCAGCACAGCTGAACACTTTTCTTACCTTTACAAGAACCTTTAAAGGAACTGAAGAGCTCTCTCTAGTGGTCCTAGAGCATAGTGAAGCTGTCTCAAATTTACAGTGTTTCTCAACTCACGTTTTTTGATAACAAAGCATCTTATGTAGATACATATGTTTTTAAAGATAGATCAGTGGCTAAACCAGTGTGAATATTTGTAGTAACAAATTGTTTGTTAATTCAACATTATCAGATTCTTGCTTAATTTTATTGTGCTACTTAATGGCTTACTGTATTATTTATCTAATAAATAATGAAACAGTTTATGTGATTGATATTTTTCTGCAAACTCCATGCAGAATAGGTTCATAAAATATTAAATTAATTATTCCTACAGTGTTTCCTTCCATTAAGACAGTGTTTTGTATGATGTTTTTGTTATATAAATTTTAAGTTTGGGGTTGCATTTAGGAAAAGTCTACGCTTCATAGCTGTTTTCCTTGTTGTTTTATTTTGTATTCATTAAGTTCAATGCTAAATGTGACTGTTCTGAAGACATGAACAATTGAATATTTCAACAGTTAACAAGCTTGCTTTAGCATAGTGTCCATATTTTTGAGATCGGTTTATTGTATACATAATATAAACACCTCCTATGGATAATATATGGCAGTAAATTAAGTATATGTACAAATAAATTAATGATGTATATTAATTTGTGGCACTGGAAGTTAGATAGACTTACTAGTGAATGATGTTTTCTGACATGATATGATGATCAAACTGTGCAGCTCCATCTTGAAATACAATTGCTGAATGAAAATATGCTTCCTGCAATGTACCACTCCACATTTTATATTATCCAGATTATTCCCTTTGGAAACATAAATTGCTTTTATGAGGTATAAAATTATGTCTATTGCAGAACAGGGATAAGTCAAGTACATGCATAAGTGATAAACCTTCTAACCACTGATTCAGAATAATGCATTTTTTTTTATGTCCAGAACTCTGTAAAATGTATAATAATAATAATCACACTTTTTTTTTTTTTTTTTATATTGAGGTTATTGCATGTTGGCAGTATGACCTTCTACTCAAAAAAGTAAAACCAGGCATTTTTGCTCTCTGGCTGAAATGTAATTATCAGTCAAATTGAGTATGGCTTTCAGAAAACACAAGCTAATTTTCAAAACTACAGATGAATGCAACTTTCTATGTATTTATTTTTGCTTACAAACATAATCTTATCATTATTTCTAATTATAACTTAATAACATGGTACTGATTGTGTAAAGGGTATGTGACAAAATTATATGACTATTTAATAGGCGATACGATTATAGAATTGTTTCAAAACAGTTAATCAAGAGAAAAGTGATAACGTTCATAACCTAAATAATGAATTGCTGGAGGATGCTGATACAAGAGTATGTGAAATACCGTATGAGTTTGTACAGATGGGTGATTAATTTTTAACCTGTTTTGGAAGTTAGGAGAGTAGGTGTAATAGCTGCTCAACAATATCTTGACTAATTCATACCAGTTTAGGCAGGAATATAGAGAGTGTGATTCTTTTATATTTGAGGTGATTTTATCTTGCTGGTCTTTCTATATTTTATGATAAATCCTCTTTAATTGCCTAGTGGGAGTGTAGCACGAAGAAAATTTGAGAAAAGGTGATAAATTTTTATCTGTAAATACTTAATTTATTGGAGTATACAGTGTTCCTCTTTTTCTCTTTGAATGTCTAATGTGTCATTCTAAGACCATTTTGATTTTATTATATATAATCCATCATTCCCGTCTAGCCATCTAGCCTGTGTATGAAAATATATGTTGGGAAAATCTTATAAGAGGTGGATTGATCCCCAGAGGTGCCATTTGTTTCAGTTCTAATAGGCATAAATTGGTTTGTTGAAGCTTAATACTGTATTTTAGTTTTTTAGCGGTCTGTTAATGTTCAATATTTAAATCCTACTCAAGAAACTGGGTCTGTAAGATGGTCTGTAGATGTTTGATCTTGTATAATTACCAGTTCAGTTCAGCAGGGCTCTGTACAGATCTAAAACCTGATTTGTGTAGATCAAGGCTGTCAGTGTTAACAGAGGGCCCTATCTGTAGGTAACCAAACTGAGGTGGTTTTTATTTATGTTTGAGTCCATTTCTATTTTTATATAAAACCTTCTACATATATTTTCTGCTAAAAAGCCCCAAGGCATTTCTCTTTATATACTTGAGTTAGGCTGCAAGGTTTGTATGACTTGCGAAAGTGTCGCAATTTGACTTTGCGGCATTACTGTCAAAACATAATTTGTGAAGGCACACGCTTGGTAACAGATAAAGAATTAGTGTATTATGTGTATGTTACAGTCATTGTAAAATCCTGGAGTTTTTGTGTGACCTTTGTCTAATGGTGTATTAATTACAAGAGGGATAATCCATTTAACAATAAGTATGGGATAACTAAATTAGCACAGGTCACCTAAAGGCCTTTTGTCAAATCTGATTGTTATGTTGTCCTTTTGACTTTTACCTTATGGTAGGCACTAACAAAGTATCTAAACTTTGATGGATTATAAACTCTAAACATGATATGTATTTTTCATAATGCTAATGTAATTTTCTAGGTACTGAAAAGGTCAAACCCCCACGTCTCTGTGTGCATTCTAAGTCTGTCTTTCCTTTTAATATTTCTTTTTCTCTGTTCCTCTGGTTCAAAAGTTCACTCAGTTCCCAAATGGCCACCTAATTTTCCAGTTATTCCCTCAAGCCATATGTGTTTTGGTTTCTTTATGGTTTATTAGGTACTGTAGGAAAGTAGCATAAGTTATATCATCTAATGAAATTCAAGCACACTTCAGTGATGCTTTGACTTGATTGCTGGCAGCAATTAAATCACAATGAAAGAGAATGATGCATGGGCTTACATGTCCAGACACCCTACAGAAATTGGAAGAGGGATAAGGCACAACAAAGCCCCCCAACAAAATAACAAACTGAAAAACAAGACAGACCAAACAAAACAGCACAGCCAGCCACTCTGGTCTTAACTTGATTTTTTTTTTTATTGGCTAACAGCCTGATTGATAGCAAAATCATAACTTGCTGTATGCTAACAGGCAGAGTTCACTTGTAGGTTATTGTGAGCTGATAAAGGGTTAGATGGAGTTTTGATTTTCGCATTGGTCCTTGGTGCACCAGATTAATGGAATTTCAATGAGAGACTGGAGTAGTCACAGCTTTGTCAGAAAAACAGATGGAGATTCTATAGCCATGTCTGCTCATTAATACCAGTTGCCTGAAAGGTGTACTACTTCTCTATACAAAAGACTCAACATAATTGATTTTTGAGCGAGGTATTTTTTCACTTATTGATGACTAGGTTTCTTGCAACTTAAATGACAGGTTTTTGTATAGTACATTGTATAACAATGTTATGTCTTGTAATTTCTTACTCCCCTTCCATCTGCGTATTGAAGAATATATGTAGTGGGAAATACGTGTGTCTTGATTAGTTAAAAACCAAAGCACACCAAAATACTTTAAAATTGAAATACCAAGATTTTCTTTCAAGTTGAAAACAAACTTACTTTTGGCTGAGAAGTAAATGGGAAAAAAGTTACTGTTTTCCATTTAATTTTCAAGTTTCCTAGTTATTAAATACAGGTTCAATGGCAAGCTTAAACTTTCCTGTTTAATAACACTGTAATCTTCTTTTATAATATAGAGGGATTTTTTTTCTTTTTTTAGTTTATGGTATGGTAACCTGATGTTATAGTAAGAAATGTCACTAGTATTAAAGGACCAAACTTTAACTTTGTAAGTGGACCTCTGAAGAAGACATGTTGCTTTGGCTCTGCAGGGAGTATGTAATTGGAAAATTACTGGATCTAAAAGATCACAGTGAATGGTGTGATGAAATAATTTAGATCATCACCATTTCTATGGAAGGTCTAGAAATGTTGCCTTGAGAAGGTAAGGATGAAAGAAGTACTAAAAATGTGTCTGGGGACTTGTATGCTCTTCAGATTATCACATTTGGCTATAGCTTATGAATAAAATATGCTTTTTAGTAGAAAATTTTTAAACAGTCTGAGAATCTCTCATTAAATTTCCCCATAGTTGAAATGGAGAAAGGTAGGCCTGGAGCAAGCAAAACTGGGCACTTGGAGAGCTTTGAGGGAAAAGAGTAAATGAAAGGGTTGTGCTTTCACTGTTTGTTGTCAAAGTGGAGTCTTGAAAATGAGCAAAATTTATTGTTCCTGCAATATGATTTTCTTGCTATAATTTTTGGATAAAGCAACAGGCATCAGCACTTTGTTTTCATCTAGTTTCTTTGGAAAAGTTCTATACAAGTCTTTGCAGGCTGGAGTAAACTATTTTACATGATCTATAGTATTTACTTAATATGAGCATCACATTTCGCAGTTTGATTGATCAAGTGAGAATGAAAAATTGTGTGACTGAATTTTGCATGCTGTTTCTTTTTACATGTTAAGTCTCAAATACAAATACTGATTAAGCTTTTTTCCCCCCTTATTTTTCCTATTTGTTAGGCCTAGTCATTTGAATACTGTCACTGAAGAAGGCTGGTAGAGTTCAGTGTAAGATTTTATCTTTGTGCATACACACAAGTGTTTTCCCACTTCCTGCAACTACATTCGTACTGAGTTTATTTTTGAGGCACTATATTAAAGCAAAAACTGTTCCTCAGATAAGCACTGCTAGCAACTAAGGTATCAAAGGTTAGAGAATGGAAAATACAACTCGGAATTTTTATCCTTTCTCCTTTTGCCTTCTTATCTCTCCAGTCTTGTCTTGGTATACCACTTTTTAGTAACATAATCATGTATATGGAAAGAATGTTTGGTTGTCTTGGGGATGACAGGATTGGAAATTTACCTGAGTTATTGTAGGAGATTAGTTATTTACTTTGAGTATTGGAGAGAGAGGTACAAACTTAAGTGCATGACAGCCATTCAAAGGAATGAGAAACTTCTTTATTTGTTTTGTTTTTCTCATAGGTAAATCTCACTGAAGGCAGAAAACCAAGTACTTTATTATTCCTTATATCTCTTTTGATATTCAAGATTGAATAAAAAAGGTCATATTGGGGGGAAGTAAGATCTAGGTTTACTTGGACAGCTGATTTCAGTGAGAAAAGGTGGCTTCTACTTTATGCTCTTGCTAGGCACTGGCAGGAGGGCAGTAGCCCATCATGTGGAAAATGTGTAAAGACTGGACTTTGGCATGCTAACTTTATTTTGAGGGGATGCTAGTTCTTGTCAGAATTTTGAAGGGGATTATGATTCTGCACTTCTGGCTGAGAAAGGTAATATGATGATCGAAAATGTTGCTTTCAACATAATAAATTTTAATTAGCAGCGCAGTCTTAAGCAGGAAGATTGAAGTCTAAAATTCCTGCTGTGGTGTGCTGAGGTTGTCAGAGGAAGGATGTATCACTACAAATTTAGGCTGAGTCACTTATGGACAGTTTAGATATCATCCAGAATACAATCTTTTACAAGCTGATGGAACACAGGGAAAAGTAAAACATACTGAAGAGGAACTTAAAATATGAAGCTTTTGTTTTTAAATTCTGTTTTTTAAGGATATGGGTAGATGTAAGACCAACCATATGAGTGTAAATTCCCAGATGCAATTCCCTCTTTTCTGTTTGTTTAACATGAGAAGAGGGTGCTAACTTTGTCAAAATTGTGAAAAGCTGTAAAGATGATCAGCTACTTGTTGAATAGGAGAGACCTTAAGAGTGAAATCAGTGTGTCACCCACAGTCACCCTGAGATGTTTCTTGGTGGGCACCTGTCTCATCTTTCCTAAAAATCTCTACTGGTCCAATTGCACTGTCCCTTGGACAGTTTGTCCCAGTGCTGCACTCTGCTTGCTAGGAGAGGATACATACCCTAAACTCTATCAATCTGTTGACATTTGACTCTCTTTTGTCCATAAAAGACATGGCAATAGTATATTTTTTTCCCTCTGTAATGAATATTTTTGAAGACTGAATAGAATCTTTATAACTTTCCACATGTAGCTGCTTTTGAAACCTTATGAAAAGAACAATCAAATGAACTGCTTGGTTGCTTGCTGATTTGTTTGTAAGATCCATACCAGTGCATATAGCAGCAATGACTTAGATGGAGAAGCAAGACCTTTAAAAAAAAGTGCGTGTGAAATATGTGAAGCTAATCTAATTAAATTTGATTTAAACCATTTGTACAGAACATAAGGGAATAATTTCTGATAGGAAGCAGAGGTTTTAAGTGAAATTTTGGCCCTAATATTAAGTCAACAATAAAGTTAAAAATGGCATTGTGTAGGTTAACTGTGTGTACAAATTGATGATACTAAAATGTTTGAACTTCTAATTATCATGATGAAAAACTTCCCATCAAACAATAAACCCCTGTGTTCTTTTAACATTTACCTTTCTCCCATGGGAGAGATGACATGGTTTGTTGCTCATTTTATTTCATCTGTGTTGCTTCAGTGACTGAACACTAACAAAACAGCCATGTATACTCCACCACTACATAGGACAATATCAACAAAAAAACTTAAATAATGACCTGCTTAACCCATTTCTTTTTCATATTAGATCATAATTTTATTCCAGATATATAACAATACTATGTTTAAAAAAAAGCCCAGAAAGTTGAAGTGAATAGATTTTTCTATTTTTGTTATATTGCTTGTTGGCCTAATGTTCTTCTAATTTGGTTCTTATACATCACAAATAGCTGACATAAAAAGGAAGAGGAAACATTTTCCTTCTGCCTCTTGGATATGCAATAAGCTTTTCAAGTAGGTTTTGGAGGCAGTTAATTATGATTTTAGGACCTTATTGGTGCTTTATCTTTACTGAGTGAATTTCTACCCTCTGATTTCCCTGTAATTCCTCTTTCTTCCTGCCAAGCGGTAATGGCAAGGCAGCTTCCATTCTGCTCCTTACTCCTTTCCTCCTAGAACCAGAAAGATGCATCAGTCATAGATGATAGCACAGCTTCACACTACTCCAGTGGCACCTTGAGGTGGGTACCAGAGGAGAGCAAGTTTGACAGATTGATGCTGCTTGGCATTCAAGGCAAGAGGCATCTTTTCCTTCCGGAGATCTACCATGTATGACAGAAAAATGGGTCTGCCTTCAACATATGCTATGTAGTAGTCACAAACATCTTGGGGAGAAACAGCTCTACAGAACCATAGTGTTTTCTTTGTTTTAGATTAGATCAGAACTATTTAAAACAGTGGTCTGTGTGGTAATTCATATTTTGTCTCAAGGATGAGGCTTTAGAAGTCCCTGAATATAGGAACCGACTGGAAAAAGAAAAGTATAAGCTTGCAGTGTAAGTACAAGCTAAGATTGGCATTTCTTTCTCTGAATTGGTGATTAAGAATTTGTGCCCATATTTAATTTATTGCATGCATGAAGTGTGTATCAATCCTAATGAACAGAAGAAGATTTTTCCAATGTTCCTGTTTTTGTGTATTGATTAGTACTTTCTGTAGAGGTGCTAAGTGAATCTGTAGATCTTAAGCAAGAACAAAACAGGCCTGTTTTCTATCAGGTCTTAACTTGACCAGGCATTAATTTTAGTGAATTTGTGTTTGTTTCCTTTTAAAGAAAAGCAAGCTTGAAGTGGATTAATATTTGTGAATTTTGAGATTAAATTTGAGTGGAAAAGTAAAAACTGTGTCATAAAAAGGTTTATTGAATGGCTTTGCAAAAAAACTCCCACATAGTAGATTCAGTCTTTATGGTATGAAATGAACAGACAGGTTCATTAGTGGGGTTCTCAAGAAGATGTTGCAGATAATTGTTCGCTGCTTAAAAATTTTCAGCAGGAACCATACTTCTGTGGACATCTGTCACTTAGCAGTATTAGTATGATACTTTCCTAGTAATTTTTATAGATATTTACTTGGCTTACGTACAACAGTAGGATTTAAGAGTAGAGTAGCAGACTAAAACTGTTGAATGTCATATTTTCTCCAAACTAAAATTACTACTACAATTTCTTAACTAATATTAGGTACAGCCTATTAATCACTAACTATCGCTATAAGGACGGGTAATATCCTGGGAGCATCTTGGTCTTGTCTTCTCTATTGCTGGTAGTCAGAAAGAGTTTTGAGCCCCTTTTGGGCAAGGAATTATTAATGAGCCTACACTACATAATGGAGGAGGACCTCATCTGCTCTAAACGAGATTTTCCTGTGCTTCCCTATATTTACTCTGTCTACCAGGATACATGTTCCTTAATGCAAAGTACATCAGAGCCTGATAATACCTTTTCAGGGATATCCTCTTCTTCATATAAAACAATTTTTGCTTGTTACTCAACAGTCAAAATTGTATTTCTGTGCCTCATAGAATCATAGAATGGTTTAGGATGAAAGGGACCTTAAAGATCATCTAGTTTCAACTCCCCTGTGGTGGGCAGGAACATCTTCCATTAGAGCAGGTTCTTAAAGCCCCATTCAACCTGGCCTTTAACACTCCAGAGATGGGGCATTCACAGCTTGGACCTGGATGATGTATAAATACTCACAATACACACTCAAAGGTGCAATTAGTTTATGATGTCCTTCACATATCTGCACTTGGGCATCACAGCTCTACATTGAAGAGGTAAGAGAAAAGGATTAGTGTTGAAATAATATGAATGGGAGCAGAAGGATATTTAGACTATGTACATGGCTGTGCAATAAAAATGAAAATGGGTTGGAGGCAAGTGAAGTGAAGGTGGTCCAAGTCTTTTTGGTAGGTTAATAGGATGTCTTCTTTTGCAAGGATGGGCACAGGAAATGGGCCTTATTATTACCATTTCTTGGAAAAGAAGTTAATGCAAGTGTTGTCATTGACTTCCAATTAAAAAAATATTAACCTTGCCTGTTTTCACAGGACATTATTCTTATAATTCTGTCTATTTTGTGTTTAGTAATTTGAATATTATGCATATGAAGATAGTGGGGGGGAAAACTTGTCTTTCAGTTTTCTAGAACTGCTTTCCTTCCAGTAGGAGTGGACTGATTTTTCTCTAACAGCTTTTTCAGAAGTTATCTTTAATACTGTATTTTATCAGAAAAATAATTTGTGAGACTTCCACAAACTTGTTTCATCAGAGATTTTTGAAATATTTTAGCAAAATGGTTACTTGGTACTTGTATGTGTGAAATAACTGCATGGCACAAGTTGAAAATACACAAAAGAATATAGTCATATTGAAAGAGATGAAACAGAGATGTTTTTGTCTGTAATCTTTGTAGATAAAATTTGGACTTTCACATCAAAAGTAAAACCACAAAACAAAAACTTTGTTTTTACTTGTTAATGACAATATATCTGCAAATTTCATTTGGAAATATGGACTGTGTAATGCAGTTGACAGTGGTACATTTAAGTACATATTGCTTTTTTAATGTATGGCACACCTTTTTTTCTGCCTAAGATTGCTGTAATCTTCCAGTGCTCTCATTCACTTGAGTGATATTTAGAATGTGGTGTAAAAATAATGTGAAAATGCCGTGGTGAGCTGGTGATAATTGATTTACTCCATCACACTGAAATACCTCTTGTTTTCCTCTTCCTCCTCCCTTGGGCAATAATCATGGGATCAAGCTGCCAGTCTGTAGATATAATTTTTCCAGCAGTGCCATCTGGCTCCTTGGCACTGGAAGTTGTATTGGCTTCTTTGCTGTTTCCACTGATTTTTGTCAAATGTTAGTCTGTTGATGAGATGTCTTTTGTGAGTGGGTGCTGATTTTTTCCGCCCCCTAAATGAATGTTGTTTTTTATTGGCATTGTAAGGGACCACTTTTTTTTTTAAAATGGAATTTATGACTTAACATATTAAGATTGCTTTGAGGAAAAAATAGGATTTATGTATAAATTGGCTTCTTTCATCCATGTTGAAAATAGTTTCTTAGGATTTTGTATGTTTTTAATAGTCCTAGCTTCATGTCCTCACACAGATTTTTAAACATCTTCAACATTAATGTAGAATTATTTCCTTTTTATTTTTGGAAACTGACTTTTAAAAGACATGATAAATGAACAATAAGAATTTGTAGGGTCTGTGTTACAGATATAACAAGCTTTATGTTTTTGAAAAAAAAGCCAACAAAGCTCTCTCTTTTTTTTTTTTTTTTTAATCTCACAGGACTACAGTTTTATTTTTGCTGTCAATTTTTCTTAAAAAAAAAGATTTAAAATGTAGAAATGGTGGCTTAATGGAAAAAACACATCTGAGTTTCTTTATTCTATTCCAGCCTTAGATGCACTTCACTGCCATACAACATATAATGATGGTATTGATAGTGTTAGAAAGGAATGTTCTGGAAATAGGATTTTAATAGGGGTGGGAAGTAGGAGGAAAATCCTGTTGATGTAAACTATTTTTGTAATTATTATTAATATTCTTATTAGTTTCTTTTTTTAAAAAAATTATTTCCTATACTGATAAGAGACATTCAGTTAGAGGAGAAAAAAGCCTGAGAAGCTGAGGATTCCAATTATATAAAAGGAACAGAATTTCAGATTACACATTTTTATTTCATGTTGTTAAAAAAAAGCTTTGAATATTGTATGTGAATTAAAAAAATATCTGAAACCTGTTCTATTTTTAGGTAAGTGAACTCCTATTAATCAGGGCAAGATGAACTAATTTAAATCCTGTGTATATTTTAATTTATATTTCAAACTGCATTTTTAAGTCCTGTGTCTCAGATGAATGAATTATACTCATCCCTGGGTGTAAATATAAATTTTCTTCTCTGTTGAAAGTATTGACTTATTCAAGGTGACATTGGAAATTCTCAAACATGAACCACTGTTTTTAGTTGGCCTATTTGAATATTTTTATATTATTATCCCTAAAAGTAGAAAATAATAAGCATTATTTCTTTATCATACTCTTAGTACTATCCTAGTGTAAAGTTTTTATTAATAAAACGCTATTAGACTGGTATTTAAATCAATATTTAAATATTTTCCCAGCATTGGAGAAATTGTCCAGTACTGGAAATGATAGGATTAAAAATCTTGTGTGGGACAAGGAGCGCCTTGATGGGATTTTTGTAGCAGTTGCTTTGAATTAAATTTCAAGTATCTCCTGATGTCTCTTTATAGTAGCCTTTTAAAGAAAACAGCTATGACAGACAGGGTGTCTGAATGCAGGTTGCATCAGTAACTTGACTCAGACACAAAGTGGGTATTTTTAACATATGAGTTCTGTTGAAAGAATCTATAGAAAGGGCTATAATATCAAAGTAAGGCAAGCATAGCAAAATATGCATGATCTATAGTTAATAGCAAAAGTGTAAGTCTAGTTTCGCAGAATATGTTCTCTCATCAAAGATTTTAAGGACATGGGTATATCATGATTTTCTAAAATAGCATCAAATCTCCTTTTGTTCGTAAGTAAATGTGAAGATAGAACGTTGCTGCTAATCAATTGTCTGGGATGCCACCTCATTAAGATTTACACGATCATCAAAAATGCCCAGAATTGTTTGTTGGCTATATCCTAACTCAAATATATAAAGGGGATACCACAGCATTTTTCTTTAGAATCGCAGGGAGTTCAGTGACCTTTTGTGGCAAATTATGTAGAAAGAAAATATTTATATTCATTTAAAATAACCTCCATGAAGAAATAGTCTCATTACCCTGTTTGATCAATTCCTTGCAGCCTGAGCTGTAGCATGCTGCTATTGCCATTGGTTGATGGAATACACTGAGAAGTGGCTAATGGTGATGGTGCTCATCAGGACAGGGTTCAGCCAGCGGTCAGCAACAAATAATTCAAGACTGTTTCTAAGTTTGTGGCTGGTGGAATTTGCTTCTTGCCCCAAGCCAGCAGCATTGCTGAGCTGGGCTATTTGATTAGAGGAGAAGCATATTTGCTTCTTAGCAACTGCACATTTGCACAACACACAGACCTATACTGCCTCCAAAGGTTTCCTTTTGTGATGGTGGAATAATACTTTTCTGTTGATTGACAGACAAAAGAGATCTTTGCAATGCAGAGGAGTTTACAACCAATTTTTTCTTTGTCTTTTGTAAACTTATCAGAGGTGCTTTTTAATTTAGCACTGCCTGGTGCAGATTTGTATATGCAGCAAGACTGGCCATGATTTGAACTGCATTTAAGCTATTACTGCTATGCATATTTAAAGGACAGATGCACACTTAGGCTTAATCATTGGTGTGTGCAGCTTTTTCCCTAGCCGGTGTACTTAATGGAAATTATTTTCTACTGTATTTTCAAATAATTTTTTATATGTATATTGCTATTTCCTATGCAAGAGTGATATTCCTTTTACAGAGGATAATGATAAACTGAAAGCTGCTCTATTCTTAGTGCTTTTTAAAATACATGAACAGTATTGTGGCAGTGATAACAATTCTAATAGTATGTGTGTAATTTTGGATGTAACGTTTCCCACAGGAAGTGAGTCTACAGGAGAAAATGTGTCTAGTCAGTAGAAGGCAAAGGTATTTATAACACTGGTAATCCTTGAAAGAAGACAATTTAGGAAAAAGAAAGCCTAAGATTTACAGTTCTAGGAGGCCAGGACAAGGAAAAAGCAAACTTTTTTTTTTTTAAATTGTTTTACAGCTCTTTTCACTCCTGGTCTTTATTTTATTGTGAAAGTTTCCGTACTGCCATAACAATAAATCGTTGATGGGGTTACTGAAATGTTTCATGAAATAGAAAGTACAGTTAGTGTTAATGTGAATTTCTGCAGATATCTGCTTGCATATTTTCTTAAATAAAACATATCTTTTGACTTTCATAACTCAAGCCAGTGAGTACCTTTCTAAGTGGATTTTATAGTAAATGAAAACTGTATCTTTTAAGGGATAGGGCGATTTAAAGAAGGGGTGAACAATAAAAGGACTGTGGGCTAATGTAAGCATTCTGGAATTTACTTATTAATAACCATTTCAGTGGCAGTTCAGACCCAAAAGGGGAGAGGAAGAAAACACTCTGATACGGTGAAGCAATAAAAAGCCCCAAATGTCCCTCTTTAAATCAACATTAATTAAACCTATAACACTTCTAATTCCTTTTTCAATTAGGATTTTTTTTTAGTCAGATGAACATTTTAAAATGAATTGTAATCAAAATTTTAGGATTTTAAGAGAATTTTGGAGATTATGGGATGAGGCAAAATGAAAGCATTGGGGTGAATTGGTGGCTGTTTTGGGGAACAGGTATTCAGGATGTACACACTGCTGAGCAGAAAGCAAAGACTAGGAATAGGTACAACCATAGTTTTGGAGGCCCTGGAAGGGCCCTGGAAGTTGATGACTGATTTCATTCTCTTCCTTGTTAAATTTGCTGTGTGTATATATATGAGTTTTTAAAAGGGTGTTTCAATGTACTGGTAGGATTTCACAGTCATTTGTGAAGGTGTTACCTTTGGCTTAGTTTCTGAGACATTCAAAATTGTGATAGTGTGATAAGATGATTGCTTGTTATGCTGCTGAATTGCCAAAGATGCTTATGCCTGACTGACTTATTTTTATACCTCAGTACCTGTTAACGTGTTCCCTGTGTTCTACACAGATACTTGTGTCATTAATAGATGCACAATAGATTAGTGTTGGGGTTTTTTTAGTTGGTTGGTGCTTTTTCTGATAGCAGACAGCCTTTTGCAAAACTAAGGTTTTTGAACAAAGTAACTAAAAGTAGGAGTTTCCATGTTATTACTTTCAAAAGGCATTCTACCCAGGGTAGAATGCAGCAGCTCTTATAATGGCACTATAAACAATACCCAGCAATTTAAGAGCAGGATGTGAGGAATATTTTACCTAATTGAAATGACAGGGGGGATTTTGCATAGGTAGAAGCAATTATTCATACTGGAGGTGGGCCAGAATGCTGGGGTTATTCCCCTCATCTTACTAATTAGGCTTTCAGTTTCATTAACAGTCATCGAGATATTGGGTGACTGACTTGTGTATGAACATAGCCATAATACATATAAAGAATATTTAATTATTGTGGTTCATTTTTGTTTTTATAGCTGAAGAGGGGTAGTAATAAGGAGTGTTTTAAGATATGCAGAACACTGAATAGTATGAAGGCTGAAGGCAGCATGGCTATGTCTATTTTTGGGTACACTAAGGCCATAACTAAGACACTACCATGTTTATATTAGCAGTGTTTTATCACCTTTTTAAGATGGAGTTTACAAGGGTTTCTACCTTTACTAATGTGTATGTTGAGAAGAGAAATTAATTCAGCTTTGTTGTGCTTCCAGAATGTTTTCAACCTGGAATGAATTCAACTTTGAACAGGTCTGAGGAATCTACAGTTCATGTTGCATTTAAGCCTTAATTTAAGAAATATAACCTAAATGCACATGGCATCTTTATATTCCCCTGTCACTCTAATACTCTTTCATTGGTTTTTTTTTTTTTTCACCTGCCCCTGTTAATTGCTTTTGTCCTTCGGAAACAGACATTTTGAGGGAGGTTTGTTTTCCTTTTCAAGGATTGATAATGAGGTGCAGCGATTCATAACATAATGTTGATATCAAATAGCTGCTTGTTGTATTTTGGAAAGGGCCTTGAGTGTCTGAGCCTTTATTAAATCTCTAGGTTAGTCTTTTTTTTCAATTGACTTTTCCTTTCCCAAGCTCTATGATTATGAATGTCAGGTAGAGAATTGTTTCACCCTATTTGCAATTAGAGATGATTCAGTTCTTAAATTAAAAATAGCCTTTAATGAATAAAATTTCCAAATAGAAATCAAGAAGGTGAAAATATTTTACAAAAAGCAGATCTGTTGAGTCAAAATGTTTAAAAATCTGAAAATCATGTGTATGAAACTGAACAAGCTAAACAAATGAAAATCACCTTAAATCTGAGAAAAAAAATGTTTCATTCAGAACTGGAGTGGTTTAGGTTGTTGCTTGGGTTCCCCTTCTAACAAACAAAACAGAACAATGCTGTTATAGGGTAACATAATAATAAGGAAAAGTGTGGTAACAACATTTCTACCCATTCTGGTTCCTATTATTGAGTAGATGTGGCCATAATTTGTCCTTTTGGTTTGATAATTACATTGATGGTCCTTGTGGAATTATTAATGAATTCTTTGTGTCTGAGAGTCAATTGTCTAGCTCTGATGGCTTTTTCATGTTTGTTTCTTCATCTGTAAGATTGTTCTAAGTAATATACCAGTGATTTGTAAATATTTTGAACCGAGTTATCCTTGCATGTTGTATTTCCCTTACATATCCAGAGGCAAATGCCCTTGCCAGTATGTTTTATAGGCTAACACATGTACTGTTGGATAAAATAATACTAATGAAATCAGAACAAATAGAACAGCAATTAGTAATTTTATTTGTTCAGTATACCTCTGATCTTGCACGGAAATGGGCTTTGGTAGTGATATAAGACACGTAATGGTATAGATAATTAATGAAAAGTTGATTGAAGAGTCTTGTTCATTAGTACTGGTCTCAGTGACTCTGCTTGGTGTTCTCTGGTACCATTTTGTCAGGTGTTTTTGAGAATTTGTTGTCAAAGTACATTATTTTTAGAGAATTTCAAGTCTATGTGGGGAGATCTGAGAGTGCATTAGCATGTTATAGATGCAAACACTTTTGTGGGAAACAAAATCAAAATGAATCTTTATAATGACTAGATTTTTATTTTGATACAGTTCTGTTGGTAATAATAGATTGGCTGCTTTTGGGAGTTCAGTTTATGGACAAACTGAAGCTGAATAAAAAAGCCATGAAAACTGGCTAAGTGCCAGTAAATGAGGTAATGTATTTTGCATATGTCACCTTACTTTCATTGGATCAAGGCAGTTTTAGAATCCTCTGCTGTATGTATAAATTTGAATAATTTCATGCTCCAGAAAACCTAATCAGGATAAGACCAAAAACTGGGAGAAAAAGTTTGGAAACAGATGTGCAAATATACTGGTGGAGGACCTAGGCTGTAGCGAAGGTGTGTAACAGGAAGTAGAATTAAATTCTTGTGGCTGTTGAAGTCCACAGAAATCTCTTCTTCCTTTACTAGAAATATAACTGTCAAGTAAGAAAATGCCCAGGTGGTTAGGAATACAACAATATTACTTTGTGCAATGCCACTTCCTTATTATTATTTACATATTACTATATTCAGGCTTTAAAAGTCAGCATTCTTTTGATGTGCTACTTGTTTGCCACTTCGAGGTACACGTGTTCTTTATGTGGGGAAAGATGTAGAGTCTCAAAAGTTTAGGTCCTTAAACTAAAATAACTTGAATTTTACAGTTGCTCCTTTGCTTTTTGAATGACAGTGAGAGTTGAAAAAGTGCATATCCAAACTGAGGAAATTTTGACTTGGGTTGGTGGAACTCCCTCCATTTTCAATGACCTATTTCAAGTGACATTTTCACTTGACATGATTTTATATTTAAAAAGGAAGAAAGAAGAAGGCAACATTATTAGAATAAAAAAATGGGGTTTTTTGAAAACCGTTTCATTTATACAATCAGAATCATGTTGCTGTTTACCATAAGGATACTCTTTCATGGTGTTCTCCTCACTTTTCCTCTGTCAATTTAAGGTATGCTATAGCAGTCACAGAAGAAAGCGTGTAGTTTTCTGAAATGCGGGAATCAGTACATATGTGACATCCCAGTCTTACACATGCTGGAACCTTCCCTCCGCCCCTTCTCTCTCCCTCCGTGCAACTGCTTACATTACTTTGAAAAAGTGTGTGGGCGCGGCGGGGAAAAATCAGTGGCACACACAGCAAGCCTGAAAATGAAATGTTTTTCCCTTTTTAAAGATGAGAGTTTTTTTAAAGACAAGCATAATGAAACCAACAACATTTCACAGCATTTCTAGAAAAAATGTGAACACTGTTTCTCTCTTATGAAGAGGAACAGTGGAGGCAAAGTGGCTGTGACTTGCCCAAGATTGCGAAAGGAGTCTGGTTAAGAGCCAGGACTAGTTCTACGTTTTCTAGCTCCTGCTTACATGGTAAGATCTCTTCGTTATGTCTCACACGTTCCAGCTTTCTGAAGTTTTTGACAATTTGAAATGGATATTAAGGGGACATAAGGTAAACTTTTTTCCCCCTGTCCTCAGAACCACATCGTTTATTAAGAGATGTCATCCTAATGTGTATACAACTTCCATGGCTTTGAGTGTTATTGTAAATGGTAAAAAGACTCTTTGGTTGGATTTAGACTGATGCTGCCTTCTGAAGTACAAGAGGTGTTTGTAATTTTGTATAATATCTTAGTTTTAATAACATTATTTTAATATGAAAATCTTGGTGTTTCTTTAACTGTTTAAAAATAGCATATCCTGCTTTGATTTTTCAATATCAGAAAAATAATTTAGCTTTAGGACCCCAGCACCACCTCCCCCTTCTCAGGAGTTACAGAAGTGCATTAAACTGCTGATGGAGACACTAAAACTGTGAGTTTTCCCTTACTGGCTCATTTGAATTTTTTTTCCTTTTTTTAAATGAAAAAGGTGGTGGTGCAATTTAAAGGCTGGTATATAGACTATACCAAAAGTAGTACAGTACACTCTGGAGGCAACAGTACAATGCTTTCTATCTGAAAGATCATAGATAGCTTATATAAACTGGTGGAAAAGTTTATGAAAGTTACTCTTCAACTTGCAAGTGAGTGAAGTGATTTGGCTTTACTTTAAAAACAGCAGCCTAAAACTGAGCTGCCTGAGTATTATCATTACTCTGAAGCAGCATAATTACCATTAGAAGAGAATTGGTTCCTTTAAGGGAAAAAATAATGAAGGGAAAACTTCTTAAAATGAGTTTTACTACATTTTTCTTATAAAATTAGTCTTTCATTTTGTTGATTAATGCTTGAGTTTAAG